>JAVRRP010000831.1:0-13559 GCA_036872775.1 Oleoguttula sp. CCFEE 5521 | reverse complement strand
CACTACACAAGATCTCCAGCTACGACACGAGCTGCAAGCTAGCGATCGCGAAAGCCAGCATGCGATGCGCAAGCTCGACCGCAAAGAGGAACGCTCGGTTGCTCAAGCTCGCCTTGATGAGCTCGCACCCCGCGCGGCCGCAGGGACCCGTGATCGCCAGATCGAGAAGCGTCGTGAGGCCGCTTTCTCTAACAAGACTTTTGCGGAGTCGAAGGACGCTGGCGTAGCGGAGGTACCCGAGAGCGATCTCCTCGGAGCGAGTGGGGTGGAGGAGTACAAGGCCGAGGTGCAGAAGAACCAGCGCAAGCAGAGTGAGAGGGAGATCAGGAAAGAAGAGGTGCTTAGGGCGAGAGCGGTGGAAAGGGAGGAGAAGGTGGCTGAGTTTAGGCGGAAGGAGGATAAGACCATGGAGATGTTGAGAGGATTGGCTAGGGAGAGATTCGGGGCAGGTGGATGAAGCCACAATCGTGCAAGCACTGGAAAGGTAGCCTGTGCCCAGATTGAGAAGCACCCCAGCGCACGATGTGCAGGTGAAGAGATGTGCCCTAATATGACTTAGTGAAGTCTGACTTGAATGATCTTAATTGATCCTGGTCACGGCGGTCGCACCTTCCAAGTCATATCGTCACCTGCACCTACACTTGCACATACACTTTTGCAAGATCTTCGCGACGAGGGAAACTCACTACAACTCTTCCGCCATAACATAAACACCACCCCTACATCAACATGCCTCCAAAACCTCAGGATGACCGCCCTCTCCCCAAGGTACAAGTACCACCTGAACAGAAGACTTGGAAGCAAACTACGGACGCTCTCAAAAGTGCTCCCAAGGAAGAGCAACGTGCATATGCTGAGAGCATCAGAGCCATGTCTGCGAAAGCCGCTGCACTGGGTGAAGCCGAGCGTCAGACGACGCGGGAACGACTAATTGCAGAAGCGCAAGAGGTAAACATAAGCCCTGTGCCAGGATAGTCCCAACTAGCAGGTCACTGAACACTTGCCAGATTCGCTCCAAGCCAGACTGGATTTCAGATCCCGAAACACTTCGGCGCGCTGCCCAGGACGTGCTGGACAATCACAAAGACCTGATCCTGGGTTGCACATACTGCCAAGAAGCTGCCACAGATCGCACGGCTCACTATCGGCGTGTCAAGGAGTTTCCGGCGGACCTAGTCTTCAACTCGGTTGCCGCACTCGAGGAACATATTGTAGAGAGCACGGCTGCTACGGATGGCGAGCATCACGAGAAGCTGAAGATCGCGGGAGGATGGTATGATGCGGTGCCTACAGAGCCTGCTCACGAAGAGGGCAAGAAATAGCGGAAAACCTGGCAAATGTCGCAAGACGCGAAGAGGTAATTGCCTATTACGAACTCCAACACAAGCACTGCGGGCAGAGCTTATGCACAGCCTCTTCCATTTACCATACCCAAGTCCTCGATCATTTGAAATCCAACCTCGCCTTGCAACTGCTCCGGCACCTCCGAAGCCTCGACTATCACCCTCGCCGGGCTACGACCCTTGACCTTCTTGCACTTCTGCTGCGCTTCAACAATACGGACGATCAATGTGGCGACGAAGCCTTGCATGACAAGCGCCTCGTCCCTCCCTTGCGCCACCCTCTCGAGCAGCCTAGGTGTTCGCTCATTCACGCGTCGCTGCATATGCTGATGGAGCTCCCACGCACTCATACGTCTACCGTTGACTTCGCGAACAGCGTCCTCCAGTGCCCCCGTGATGGTATATCTCAGCGGGTGAGAAAGCACCGACCGCACTTGCTCGGTGACCACAATATTCGGATCCCTTGCTACGGGAGCATTGCTGAGAGCTGTGTCCAGTGCGCGCACAGCGTGATTGAATTGGACTTTGACAGGCCTGTGCTGGCTACCGCGAGCGTGAATGCGGTCCACCCTCCCGGACTCAATGGGAGACCAGATCACTTGGTCAGGTGCTTGCTCGTACATCTCGCTCCGCCACTGCACTAAAGCGATCCGCCGAGTGTGGATCCATGACCTCTCATATTGCAGCTCCGCCAATTGCTCGTCACTCAACTCTCTTTCCGCTCTCTCGCGTATAGCGCTCTTGATGACGATTCCCTGGATAGTGAGATCGTGTCTGACTTGCATGACATCTTCGTCAAAGATGAGCACGTTGTCAGCAACATGATCTGGATCCACGCTCAAGTACTGACGGACGATGCGGTCCAGGCGCTGGCTCTCACGACCCAGTCGCGACCATGCGGGCTGCATGCAGTACGGACAAGTCCGGCTCTTCTGGAACCACGCCAAGATGCATTCCTTGCAGAAGGCGTGTGTGCTATGAAACCGAATTGGCTCGCACTCTTCGGTCAGCGGCAATCTGCAAATGGGGCAATCGCTGTGCTCAGGTAACAGGTCGGAGATGTCGACGGTGTATGGTTTGCGGACGAGCTCCGAACGGCGCGGTAGTGGCGTGAAGGTCGACATGTTGACAGCGTGATGGTGTACTGGAAGGCAGTCGAATGATGCTGGTAGTAGTGGACTAATTTTTGGGACAGACAAGTCTGGTCAAAACCGGATTGGAGTGGAATGGAGGATGTTGTACTTGAGTCTTGACACGACTTTGAGTGCGGGAGTTGATATGATCTAGCACCAGAGACAAGGAATCGAAGGGACTCTATGAAGTCGAGACGCAAAGAAACCGCCACTAACCAAGCCGTCCTCGCCATCGTTTGGCCAAATAGCAGAAAGTGCGATAGTCACCTTCACTTGAGGACGCTTCCAGTTTCGGCAAGACCGTGAAACGCAATTGACTGAGTCACGTGACTTGCAGCCAATGGCGAAGACTCTACACGGTCGGTACCCAATTTTCATCGTCTGCGCAACGCACAATTGAGTCGATATACCCGGAGGTAGGTGCGACTGGAGTTGCAAGAGTCTTTCGCGATCCCAGAGTTTATTACTTTCCATACGCATGTGCTAGGGCTTCGCAGAGCAGTATAGCGAGCTCGGCAGTGCCGACGGTAAGTAGGCGAACGACTGTGGCCCTGATACTGAGGTATGTCCCATCATAATCGTATATGCGATCAGTCATCGAGCGGGTGGTGTCGTTGAACTAGTCTGTGAGTGAATAAATCCATCCCATCGGAGGTCAAGATCCCGCAGGCAGTCATCCATGCATCAGCTTCATGAGCTCGATCGAGCGATGTGCCGATGCGACAGCCTAGTAAACACAGCGTGCAACGCGTTATGAGATGTTGCACACAGCAATGGGAGGTCGTTGAAAAGGTGACATGGGAATCGGAATACATCGCCAATTCCTTGCTGTCCAGAACGAACTCCGAGTTCCGGATCCAAGCTGGAATGCGATGCATTGCGCGAACGTTCTAGCGACATGAATTCAGCCCAACGGAGTACGTGGACGTGGAGTCACGTTGCAGTGCTACGTATGATAGCAAGAACAGGCAGCCGAATGAAGTGCATATCTGTACATGTATATGAACGTCATCCACGTTTATAATCTGTCGATGCTCCCAGTCACAAACCTTCTGACTTCTAAAACCGACTGCATCCTCTGACTGTTTCGAGAGTCTGACCTGAACTACCTATACGAGTATTTACCAATTCATACAACCCGCCATCATGCCCTTCCAGATAGTAAAAGCCACATCCGCCGATGCCGAGGCCTTGACCCCAATCGGCACTGCCGCCTTCCTCACCGATGGCCTGAACCTCCGCATCGGCGACCCACGCACCTTCACCCCGGAGCAAACCCGCGAATCCGAGACATGGAGACAAACTCGATTCAGAGCTCGCGCTGATGGCCCCGGGAAGTTCTGGTTCAAAGCTATCGACTCCGAGACTGGGCGTATCGCCGGCTATAGCGGTATCTTCACGCCTGAGAGCGTGAAAGCTGGGGCAGCGAGCCTGAACGCCGGGGATGGTGACATCGAGATCCCAGCTTTCTTGGACCGGGCCTTTATGGATGTCATGGAGGAAAGAATGAAGGGTTTCAAGGGGAGTGTGCTTGGCGAGAGGAAGGAGCAGGTGTGGTGTGAGTGTTGCGTACCCTGGAAGGAAGTACTTGACGGAGCTGACCTATCGTAGATGTGCCGTCAATGGCTGTGCATCCAGACTTCCAAGGCAAGGGTGTTGCCGGTAAGCTGCTTGCGGCAGAGTTCGAGCTGGCAGACGAGGCTGGGCAAGACGTGTATCTCGAATCCACGCCGGTGGCTAGGCAAATGTACCAAAGGGCTGGCTTCGAGGCTATCGGGAAGCTGGAGTTGTCCGATCTGACTGCAGAAGAGTATTTCCTCACGGCGATGCTGCGGAAAGCCAAGCCGAAATCTTCGAAGATAGCGGCGTGAGTGTACAAGTACTGGGGTGTAGATAGGCCACAGTCTTGGAAAGTCTAGAGCTTTATGTCGCCACCAAACCCGACTGGTCTGCGTCGCGGTTCACCAGCTTTGCCAGACTTGTAGGGCATGATAGCCAGGACTTTGTACAAGCTTCCCATGCCTTCGGAGCCATTGTCGACGAGTCTCCTCCAGCCGCCCTCGATCCTCTTGACTTTCTCGGTAAGCTCACCTTTCTCGTTTCCTGTACTTCCGCCCCTTTCCTTATCCACAGCCAGCTTGACAAGTTGCGCCGCGCGCTCCTGTATTCCCATCGCAGTCAAGAACCTTGCCTGGTCGACGGGTCCATGTGCTTCAACACCTGGAGAGGCATTGAGAGCGCTCTCAGCGAGGGCGATGAAGTCCACATCAGCGCTCAGATCAGTGGTACCGGGTGATTCGAAGGGAGAGACAAGCTTGTGAGAGCGGATGCCTCGAAGAGAATTCGCAGGAACTGTAGTAGCAGGCCCGTAGTCGATGATCAGGGCTGCACCCGAGGGGGATGGTTTGGCAATGCGCTCCGGTGCGGGACCTGATGCTACAGTTCGAGTGGGTGTCGGAATGCTGGCCGGTTTCGGGGGTTCGGTGACAGGATTCGAGCCACCAATGCGTTCGGCGAAGTCACGAAGATATGCTTGGCTTTCGGGGCTGATCTCAACGGTGGCGTCTGCTTTCGATTGTAAAGTCCTATAACGAGAGGAGGTCTCGGGTAAATACATGGAGTGAGGTGTCGAGGCTCTTGCCTGGCTCAACTCGAATTCCGGCTGTCCCTCTTCCAGTCGATGCGGTGGCTTGGGCGAGACTAATAGCTCGCGCCATTGAGCTTGCTGTGAAGCTTGTGGTAGTCTTCTTTGTGGTTTGATAGGTCCTGTGGGTGTTTGTATCGTGCCTTCGCCGTCTGCAGGCTGAGGTGCTGGTGGTACACTCTGGAACACGTGTATTGGCAATGCGTCGAAGAACTCATGGGCAACGATGAACGGTGTCTTGCTCCCATCTTTGGGTACGAATCTCACGTCCTCAGTCCAGATGATCTTCAGTTCCTTCGAATGCTTGCTCACACTTTGCCACCCCATACTAGTCTCTTCCATGGCGTTATCGCCACATAGCAGCTTGTGCTGAGCTTCTCTCAATCGCGGACTAGCCTCGATCATGTAGACTGCCTCAATCGCCATCGCAAGGTCCGGAAAGTTGCGGACAGTCCGTAGCATATCATCCATAAGTGTACCCCTTCCGGGACCGACCTCCATAAGGTACACACCCTCGTTCCTCCTGCCCTGAGCGATCCATTCTGCCACGACCCAAACGCCAATGAGCTCGCCAAATACTTGTGAGATCTCTGGTGAGGTGACAAAGTCGCCCTTACTTCCAAACTGGTCACTCGTGGAGGGAGATGTGGATGTGTAGTAGCCTCCTAGGTCCGATGTGAGGCATTGTCGCATGAACGAGGCGACCGGTATAGGTCCAGTAGTCTGCGCATCTCTCAGCTTGGATCTTATACCCCGGATGGATGCTCATACTGTAATCGCCTCAGCCAGCTGCTTGGCCAATGGCGTTGACCACTTGTGTTCTCCGTCTTCGTAGGTCGAGCTCCATCTTGCGCCGGCGATCCGGGTGCATCGAGCTGCACATCGAGGGAAATTTCGTGGAACAGATCTTGCCGTTCGGGTGAGACTGCTTTTCATCGTGTATCACCGAACGATGTCCACGCTAGAGATATGCAAGGTCCTGCGAAAGAAGGGGCCATATGCAAGGTGCAGATGTGAAGCTCGAATTCCACCTTCTCCGACGTCACCTCCGTGACACGCTTCTTCCATTATTGTACTGGATCTAGACGGCTTCGCAAATATTTCACATGCCAACGCTGGAGGCGATCAGGCAGGACAGGCAACATGACCTCGAGATGGGCGGACTCTGCAGAAGATGCCGCCGCGGACGCCTTGCGGAAGGCCGAGAAGGAAGAGAAGAAGCGGTTGAAGGCAGAGAAGCAACGCAAAGCAGAGGAACAGGCCCAGCAGCGAGCTACCGCAATCAATGGCAATGGTGAGCAAGACTCCGAACCCGCGACAGAGCGGCCGAGCAAGCGACGACGTGTTCAAGAAGCTGCGCCCCAGGAAGAGCAGCCAGAAAACGGTGACAGCGAGCGATACCTCCTTCGTTTCGATGCACCAACCTGGAAGCCCTGCCGCTCGGTCGAAGCCTTCGACCGACTCAATCACATCGAGGAAGGCAGCTATGGCTACGTCTCAAGAGCTCGCGAAGAAGCCACAGGCGATATCGTTGCGATCAAGAAGCTCAAGCTTGACCCACAGCGAGATGGCGGATTCCCAGTCACAGCCCTACGCGAGATCCAATGCCTGAATGCTGCAAAGCATCGCCACATAGTGGATCTTCGCGAAGTAGTCACGGGCGAAGGTGATGCGAAGGGAGACGTTTACTTGGTCATGGAGTTTCTCGAACACGACCTCAAAACGCTGCAAGAAGAGATGGAGGACCCGTTCCTGCCGTCTGAGGTCAAGACTCTCATGCTACAGCTTGGAAGCGCCGTGGAGTATCTGCACGACCACTGGATCCTGCATCGCGACCTCAAGACAAGCAATATACTTATGAACAACCGTGGCGAGATCAAATTGGCAGACTTCGGAATGGCGCGATTTTGCGGCAGTCCAGCACCGAAGAATCTCACGCAGCTCGTCGTCACGCTCTGGTATCGTGCGCCAGAGCTGCTGCTAGGTGCGACCGAGTACGACTCCGCCATCGATCTCTGGAGTTTGGGCTGCATCTTCGGTGAGCTGTTGACCAAGCATCCGCTGCTGCAAGGGAAGAACGAAGTTGGTCAGTTGAGTAAGGTGAGTCGCGCACCCAGTCATATCACCCATGGCTGGAAAGGACGTGTACAATATCTCCCACCCTAATTTGATGTGCACAATAGATCTTTGAACTCTGCGGCATACCTTCCGAAGACACCTGGCCAGGTTTCAAGCGTTTACCGAATGCGAGGACGCTACGATTACCTTCGAATCAACGTGCTGCGCAAGGGAGCGTAGTCCGCTCGAAGTTCCCTACCCTCACGAATGCTGGCGTGGCGTTGCTTGACAGTCTATTATCGCTGGACCCTACCAAGCGACCCACCGCAAAGGAGATGCTGGGCCATAAGTACTTTACTGAGGATCCACGACCGAAGCCTACGGCTATGTTCCCGACGTTCCCTTCGAAAGCTGGACAGGAGAAGAGGAGACGGATGGCTAGTCCGAGCGCGCCGATGCGAGGGAAGGCACCGGCATTGGGCGAGGTGGACTACAGCTCGATCGTCAAGGAACGAGAGGAGGAGGAGAAGGGTGGTGGATTTGCGCTAAGGGTCGTGTAAACTACCTTTAGAGCCTTGCCGGACATCTGAGAGTCCGCAACCCAGCAATGACATGGCTGTCTGTCTGAACGGGATGATCTTGCACCTGTAGACCTGGGAGTCCACGAGCCGAACACTGTACAGGCTACGAAAATTGCTTCACGACCACGATCTCAAGACTGGCCCGTTCCAACTATCAGCCTTGCTACTCATTGTTCTTGTGCACCTTGCTCTCGCCCTTCCCGGAATCAGTGATCTTGTTTCCACCACCAGAAGCGTTCATCCCCTCGATCGAGTCTCCCTTCTCCTCGGAAGGCATTGGCGCTGCCTTGTCTGAGCGGTCGACCTTGGAGCCCTGAAGTACGGTCAGAAGCTTGAAGGTCATGGAGCAAGGGTAAAGAACGTACAGTCTCTCCTCCAGCTCCGTGGATCTTCGTCTCGCCGAGCTCTTCGGCATTGTCGCCAGCTCCGGATCCGTCGCGCGGCATTACAAGCTTAGCTGTATGGATTCTGGTGAGCTTGGTCGATTCGAGGCTGGCTTAATGCTCTGGGTGGAACTGAATGGCAGCGTGTCGAAATGAAGACTGAGTGCAGATCTTTTTAAGGTCACATTGCTGGTGGGGTGATGCACGTTATAGTGACGTCAAATGGATGTAGCGAAGCTCTGCAAAGCAAGACCGAACACGGTGCTGTTTCGCAGGCACGTGATCACTTCAATGACTGTTCCCTTCAACTCGATGGCCCTGGACACCCGATTCCTAGAACATGGAGCGGCATTAGAATCATAACGCACGTGATCTGCGTAGCTGGAGCAGCTCAGCGAGGCCCATCATCTCTAGTCCTCACCGACAGTGAAAGAGGCCGAGTCAGGGATCTGGTGAAGCCATTGGCGACTCGTAATGATGGCTTCGCTCTGAGGCGAAGTGATGGCACTGGTTTCGTTTATGTCGTGAGGGAGGAGAGTCGGTTTGTATTCTCGTTAGAGGAAGTGAGTTAGCTCCGGCTGTTTTATCATCAATCGATGAAATGAGGTCGAGCATATGGCGGTCGAGAGAGGCAGTCACGAAGGGTGAGTCGTTCCTTCCATACGTACCGAACGCACCGACAAGTCTCAATTTCGACTTCACACTCCGCCTCGCAGTACTCTCTCACATGCATCATTGGCACACATACTTCAGCATCATACCATGAACCGCACCTGATTCTGCAGACATGGCGGCATACGCTCACCTGCCACCGGGTCTGTTTCGCCCAGGCGACGAAGCGGACGCTTTACGACAGGTCTGTGAGAGATTGGCACTGCAGCTGGACATCCAACTACTGCACAGGGCAGAAGCCAAGGGATCCTCTGGCACGACCTCACATCGATGCATGCTTAAGGTCTCCATTGGCGATGAGAAGTTACATGTCGTTGGCGAAGGCAAAGCCTCAAAGCCCGAATCCAAGGATGCAGCGTGGACGGCTATGATTGCGCAGCTACGCGACTCTGGCAACCTTGAAGACCTTGACCTGAAGCTGAGACCGAAAGTACGGGCTGTCGGACCAATAGCTCGAGCGACACAGCCGCCTAGGCACGACAGCGTTTCGCCGCTGGACAGGACATCCGCACTCTCACAGGCGTATCCCAGTGTGCCTACATCTGCACCAATGATGATACAGTCGCCGGGACGGAGTCCATCAACTCCACAGCCGACATTTGCACGCGATGCCGTTCATACTAACAATTCAGCATCTTCGACGTCGTCGCCTGCTACGAGCCTTCTTGCCTCAATGTCAAGTCCTGCGACTCCGCGGCCTTCTCCCACACTCAGCACGAACACGAGCACGGCCTCATCACTGCAAGGCAACAACACGAAGCGGCCGACGATACCGACAATCCAGCTTCCGACCACTTACATAGCACATCGAGACGCCAAGTACTCCGTTTACAACTTCGTGGCCAAATACGGACTGGTCCCTGACTTCAGCTTCAAGAGAACCAAAGAATCCGTGCGTGTACAGATGACAGTCGGACAGAGCGCAGTCGCCGTGGGCTTCTCATGCAATGTCTTCCTAGCCGAAGGTGCTGCTTTGCTGGACTTCGTGCGGCAGGTAAGGTCAGGCTCGGTATCAGGACTGCTGCCTGCAGCAATACTGTCCTACCCAAGCTGCGCAACTGCTGAAGAACTTGTCAAACGTCACGCCACGTCCGCAGTAGGCTCGTCAGTCGCCGTAGAGTTCGCCGAGGAAGTTGATCGAGGCACTCAGATTCATTGGGCCAGGGTTGTCATCCGAGCCATGGGGTTTACCGGTCCATACGCATATTCTCGCAGGAAGATAGACGCCGAAGTCCTGGCATACCTAGGAGCAGCGGTCGATATTTCGACTGGGAAGCCATCAGCTGTGCGCTCACGGCCGGATGGTGTCCAGAGCACTCAGGTTTCAGGGCAGCGCACGTCAGCAAAGACTGTTGAGCCAGTCTCAAAGATCGACATCTGCACGCCGCTTCTCGCGGCTCTCAACTCCAGTCCAGCTTCGGCGACAGCCCGTCTTTTGGTAATGTCGGCAGATGCTTTGCAAGCGGAAGCGAATGATGCAGCCGCTGCGGCGGCCACAAGAATGCACAATCGTCGCTCTCAGACCTCCGACGATGTAGCAGAGCGTAGCTGGATTCTCGAACTCGAGCAAGAAGCCTACGAAGACGATCCGAAGCTGAGTACGCTCCACGCACAGAGGTCTACGCTCCCGGTCAGCAAGTATCGTCAAGAGCTCAAGGGTATTGTGGACAGCGGCATCTACAGCATCGTGATTGGCGACACGGGATCAGGCAAAACTACGCAGGTGCCCCAGATCTTACTCGAAGAGATGATTCGCGACGGCACGGGTGCTGAGTGTAACATCATCTGTACTCAACCACGCCGTATTGCAGCGACATCGGTTGCCGACAGAGTGACCACAGAAAGGGATGAGCCGCTTCAAGTCGGCGTGGGCTATCAAGTCCGCTTCGATACTAAACTGCCGCGCTATGGAGGCAGTATCACATACTACACAACCGGCATCTTCCTTCAGCAGCTGAAACACGACGCAGACGGCGTGCTCGAGTCCGCTTCTCACATCCTGATCGACGAAGCGCACGAGCGAGACCTGAACGTCGATTTCTTAATGGTGGTCGTGAAGAACGCTGTAAGGTCTCGACAGACCAAAGGCCTGAAGGTCCCTCGTATCGTTCTGATGAGTGCCACAATCGATCATACGCTCTTCGCAAAATACCTTGGTTCTGGCGTTGGCACCAACATTATCCCCGCCCCGACGATACATATACCAGGACGCACATTTCCCGTCACCTGGCGCTATCTTAGTGACACTATGGACGAGCTCATGAAGAAGAATACCAGGGAAACTCAGAGACTGCTTGCCCTCGATGCGAGGATTGGCGAGTGGATGACAGCGGAGACAAAGCACAGCGAAGCTCGACTACTGCGCGGGGTCGACCAGAGCGGAGTTTACCAGGCCATGCCACACGATCCACGCGAGGGGTTCGTGCCACTGCCGCTTCTTGGTGCGATTATTGGCTGGGTATGCTCTACTACGAAGGATGGTGCTGTCCTTGTTTTTCTTCCTGGTCTAGCAGAGATCACATCGCTGGACGACTTCCTGCTACAACATCAGTGCTTCGGCGAAGATTTCAGCAATAGTCGCAAGTACAGGATCTGCCTGCTTCATTCGACAGTGCCGAAGGAAGAACAGGCTGCAGTCTTCGAGCGTGATCGTCCCGGACAACGCAAGATCATCTTGGCGACGAACATCGCGGAGACTTCTATCACCGTCACTGATGTGAAATATGTCATCGATGCGGGCAAGATGAGGGAGAAGCAGTATGACCAGACTCGACGTATCACACAGTTGAGGTGTGTGTGGGAGAGTAAGTCTAACGCGCGGCAGAGAGCAGGTCGTGCAGGTAGAGTGCAACACGGCACTTACTTTGCCCTCTACTCGAAGGAGAGGTTTGAGGACATGCGAGCTGTTGGTCTACCTGAGATGCTACGGACGGACCTTTCCGAAACGGTGTTAGCTGTCAAGGCGAGCGTTCAGGGCGTGGCAGTGCAGTCATTTCTAGCACAAGCAATCGAGCCACCGACACCTGTAGCGATTGAAGGCGCAATCAGCAATTTGAAAGCCATGGAGGCATTGACCGCGACCGAGGAACTCACAGACCTTGGCAGAGTGCTCTCGAAGCTGCCAGTGCACCCTTCACTCGGAAAGCCGATATTGCTGGGGATCCTGTACCGTTGTCTCGACCCGATGATTTTGTTCGGTGCTATCGGAGGCGAGAAAGGCCTGTTCGTAGCCCCTCGCGAGCAACGAGCTGAGGCCAACGCTCGACATCGCAGATATTTCACTGATAGGAGCGAGCACATGGCGTTCATCAATGCTTTCTCTGCATTGCGTGCTGCATTCAAGCGTGGTGGAGTGCACACAGCTTTCCGGATTGCGAAAGAAGACTTTCTACACTTCGGCGCGTTCAAGACCTGCATACAGAGTGCAGAGCAGATCGAGAAGATCCTTCGTGAAGCCGGACTTCTTCCGCAAGCAACCTGGTCCACTCGGTCACTTAGTCTTTACGGCCCGGACGAATTGAACCGCAATTCGAGCAATTCAGACCTAATCAAATGTCTGCTCCTCGCTGGCCAACCAAGCAACTTGGCATGGAAGATCAACAACGATGGGCCGGTGCTGCGTACTGCGACAGAGGGGGCGGTTATGCTACATCCTGGATCGATGAACAGAAAAGACAAGGACGGTGGCCAGGACACTTCGTATCCTAAGGGCACGATATTCACGTACTCATCTCTTAATAAGGCCAGTCAAGGCGG
The DNA here is from genome assembly GCA_036872775.1 of Oleoguttula sp. CCFEE 5521. Taxonomy (NCBI): domain Eukaryota; kingdom Fungi; phylum Ascomycota; class Dothideomycetes; order Mycosphaerellales; family Teratosphaeriaceae; genus Oleoguttula; species Oleoguttula sp. CCFEE 5521. The sequence continues at coordinate 989 of JAVRRP010000831.1, read as the reverse complement.
TGCGCTGTTCATCCGGGAGACCTCGCAAGTCACGCCGCTGCAAGCCACTCTCTTCGGCGGACCTCTCGCTATGCAGGGCTCTGCCAATCTGCTGCTCAACGGGTGGCTAGTCATTAACCCCGGGGAGCAGACGCAGGGTAGCGTCGCGAGTAAGTTGCTCGAGCTTAGGGATGCGCTGCACGCCATGCACCTGCGTGCCTTCAGGTCACTTGGGGAGCGTAAGACTGGGCAAGTCGGGTTTGGGGAGGATAAAGCGAGGGATGAAGTGGTAGGCGCTCTGGTCAAGGTGCTCGCAGCACAGGGTGACTGATATTCAGCATCTGGGAAGAGCTATGTAACGGAGCCTCGGGTGAAGGAGCTGAGTTTACAGGAGTAGGAAGCATCGGCGCCTCTGCGAAGCCGAGAGTCTGGCAGCGACTCATCGCGACGCTCTAAGTCAGGCGCTACGCAGGGTAGGCATGGAAGAAGCAAGAGAGAGAGATTGCAATGTTACCGAAAATCGTGCTGTGCCTCCTTCGTTTCTCCTCAAAAATGCGATTGCTCCTGTAGTATCGTAAGCGCATCTGCGACAGCGAGTCCATGAACTCGTATCTCCAGGAGAGACTGCAGATTCATTTGCAGCCTCAATTCTGGACTCTCCAAGACACCGCAACGCAGATTTCCACTGCTGCGGCTAAGCGGATGGGAGCATTACCATTGTATCAAACTTTCGGAGAAGACTCTCATACTGCCTCTGCTAAAGCTACAGGGGTATAATGCTCAACATAGCAACGCGAACGCTCGTGACCCGCCGCATCTTGACACGTGCCATCATGACCACTTCATCACATCATTCCGTGCCATCACTCAACGGCGCCCGGTTCTCCTCATCGCTGTCCGCCTCAGTTCCATCCATGTTCAGTAGCCCAAACCGGTTCGCCATCATGACTTTCCCCTTCCCAGCCTCCTTCCTCACTGGCTCAACCCTCTTCACATGCAACGGCAAGGGT
>JAVRRP010000830.1:0-13588 GCA_036872775.1 Oleoguttula sp. CCFEE 5521 | reverse complement strand
GTGGAGAAAAGTGCCAGGCGAGGCTTTGAGTGACACGCGCACAGTCGCGCCGATGAAGTCGCCCATGGTGCTGAGGGGGCTAGTGCCTCGAAGACTAGTGTCAGAGGTTGTAGAGTGCGGTCAAGCACCGGCAGCTTGAGCAAGGCACTGGCAGTGTATGAGATTGACAGATGCAATGGGGCAGGTGAAGAAGTATGAGGGCTCGCGTGCTCCAAGATGGGAGGTTCATGCACAATTACAGCCTGAGTACCGATTGGTCACACAAGTACCGGCGCTAGACTTCGACAGACCATATAGACCACTGCACTTCTCGGAGAATCCACATCACATTCCTGACACAAGGCACTATCGTGAACGTATCTGGCCATGCCAAAGTGGACCGATACTCCTAGTAACAACCGAGCGCGATGATTTATTATCTTTAGCGGCTGGCTGAGTCTCGGTCGCACGACTTGCCGCCTGCCTCAGGGGAGGTATAGAACTACGAGCTCAGCTGCAGCCTTCTTACTTACAAACCGCTGCCGCTGACATGGGGCCGTTTCCTACTTGCTACAGTACGCTACCCTCCCTCATCTATCCGATTCCACATCACGCAAGTTCTTGATCGCTCCCAGGAAGGTTGACAGATCGCGCGAACGAGTGTTCTGCAATTTGCATGGTACTGTTCACATTCCGCTCTGATGCTTGCATGGCATCTACGAGCATCGGCGATACGACATATGCGCAATCGCATCTCGAGTACGCATGCCAGGCTACACTGCATGATTGCTCTGCACCACCTTCATGGTGCTCAGCTCGGGCTGCGACTGACGCTTTCGCGAATGGACCATGCAGGTGAGATTTTATCGAAGTCGATCGAGTCAAGTCAAAGTATCAAAGAGCGTTTGTCTGCACTCTCACTTCCTCAATCCATTGTCCTCGTTCCTACCCTCGTGTTCATTGCTGAGTGCCTCCTGTAGCCCGCGATCGAACTTGTGATTTGGCGGTGCTCTACCTAAGCCCAATACTTGTAACAGCAGCAGAGCAGCAAGCACAGAGACTTACACGAACGCATCAGCCATGGCTGCCAAAACTCACACAATCCCAGACCAGACCGGAAAGGTAATCGTCGTCACAGGCGGTACGCGCACCCCCTCGCGATTCCCTGCGACCCAATTCCTCCAGCTCACTCAGAAATTCCATAGGCAACGCCGGCCTAGGCGCCGAAACCGTCCGCCGTCTCGCCGCCCACAACCCTCAGAGCATCTTCCTTTGTGCACGCACGTTCTCAAAAGCCGAGGCTCTCATCAGCGCCATCAAGCAGGACCACCCTGACGCGGCTCTAACACCCATAAGCCTGGACCTCAAATCCCTTGAGAGTGTTCGCATCGCCGCAGCGCAGATTCTAGAGAGGACTGGTCGCATCCACCAACTGTATCTCAACGCCGGCACCTCGATCGCCCCGCCCGGCGTGACAGAGGAGGGCTACGAAGTGCACTTCGGCGTCAACCACGTCGCGCACGCTTTGCTAACTCAACTCCTCCTTCCCACCCTGCTCGCTACCAGTAAAGCGGAGGGAGAACATGGTGCCGTGCGCATAATATCCGTCTCCTCCACCGCAGCCCGCGACTTCACCTCCCAGAAAACAGGCATAGACTTCCCGAACCTCAAGCACCCCCAACGACCCACAAGCGCCTGGTCCCGCTACGGCCAGAGCAAGCTAGCTAACATCCTCTTCGCTAAGAAGCTCGCGCTGCTGTATCCGTCTATAATTGCCGCGTCGCTGCACCCCGGCGTCGTGCGCACGGAGGTAGGAGACAAAGCCGACGTGCCGTGGATTGTGCATTGGGTGTGGGATAATTTCTGGTGGCTGTTTGCCGTGACGGTAGAAGTGGGGGCGAAGACGCAGATTTGGGCTGGGACTGGAGAGGGTGTGGCGTCTGGGACGTTCTACGTGCCTTTTGGGAAGGAGATGAAGTTCTGGGGGACTGAGAGGACGGAGCTAATGGAGGAGTTGTGGACGTGGACGGAGGAGGAGTTGAAGGAGCGTGGAGGTGTGGGATGGCCCAAGCGGGATGAGTAAGGGATCATGTAGGTTGCGTTAGTGCTGTCAGGTGTGCATTGGGGTCAAAGTTCTGTGCATTGCATCTCTATCAACATCCTGCCAGACATCCGGCTACCCTCCATAACCTTCACCCTGATAGGCGAGTTGGCCTCGCATGGCCTTCGCCGAAACGCCGTGCCGCCACCATTGACGACACCCATCAGTAGTACCACCTGCCATGCGAGAAGAGAGAGCTGTCTCATGTCCGATGCTGCGTGTCCAAAGGGATTCTAGTCGGTAGTCGTTGGAGGGGTATATTGTGTGGATGAGCGCAAGGAGGTGTCGGGTGGAGAACTTGCAGTGTTTCGTGCGGGTTCGTAGAATAACATCGGATCGCTGTGCTGGGGTATGGTGCGGTGTATCGATGCTGTGATTGTGATTGGGGTTCCGATCGTCAATGCAACCGGAGTATTGGGTGGCGCGCAGAGCAGACCCGCGTCTGCCGCAAGCTTCGAGACACGCCTGCCGCGAGACTTTCGCAGCACGCTTGAGCCAGTCTGTAGCTCCGAGCTCTGCTCTCGTGCAGCAGTGCGGCGACGAACGGGTCGATCTCATTGCATGTTCGAAGGCTAGTGACATGGTATGGCACCCCCTACATATCCATACTGTCCCCTCCGTTGGCAAAGTTGAAGTTCTGCTGGGCTTGTTGCCCGCCAAACCCAAATTGCCCGTCTTGTCCTTGCTGCGGCGCAAGCTCGTTGACCTCAGCCTCGCCCTCATCATCGCTGAAGTACTTCTCGATGATAGTGTATGCCTTCATGTAAATTTCCTCGTTGCTGTTGTTCTGGCAGTCGTGAATCTTCTCCATGCCTCCGCAGTCCTCGATGAACAGGGCGTACTGGTTTACGGGTGTTTCGCCGCTGCCTTGCTGTGCCTCCTTGTCCATGTCTCCGACCTTCAGGATGTTCTCGAGACCATCAAGAGCGACTTGGATGATCTTGTTGTCCGGGCAGGCAAGAAGGTCGCAGAGAGGGCGAATGGCGCCTTGAGCAACCAAGAAGCGGATCTGGTCAGGCTTCTGCAGACCACCGGATGTCGCGTTCGAGATAGCCCAGCAAGCTTCCTTACGCGTCTTGAAGTCGCCGTTGCTGAGCAGGTGGATGAGAGGAGGAATGAGCTGGTGGTCAATAACGCACTGAATCTGCACGGAGTTACCAGCCGTGATGTTCGAGATCGTCCAGCATGCCTCCTTGCGAATGCCATCCTTAGTAGAGCCTAGCAGGGACAAGAGGGCAGGGAGGGCTCCGCAGTTGATGATGAGCTGGGTTTGGACGTCGTCGCCGGTGACGATGTTGCCAACGGAGCGCAGGGCTGGAGTCTGGACCGATGTAGAGGCGTGCATGAGCAGTTCCACGAGGCGGCGCGGGATGTTGGCCTCGATGACAGCCTGGATCTTGTCGTTCGAGCCATCGGAGAGATACGAGATCGCCCAGCATGCATCGATGAGGACTTCATCGTCGAGAGAGTACACGAGCTTAGCCAGAACCGGAAGCGCGGGCGCAATCTGGTTGTACATAAGCACCTGTCGCTGATACGCATGTTGTGAGCCACTTACAGTGTTCCAATCTGGCTGCGGCGTCTTGCCACGGCAGAAGTTACTCAACGTCCATGTGGCGTTCCTGAGCATGCTCAACTTCCTACTGTCGCCCAGCAAGCGTACAAGCGGTGTCAGTGCGCCCTGTGCGAGGACATAGTCCCTGCAGTGTGGGCTGTCACCCGCGATATTGCCAAGCGCCCACACAGCCTGCTCCCGAACATCTGGCTCCGGGCTGCTGAGCAGCTCGACGAAGATGGGCACCGCGCCTGCCTCGATCACGACCTGAGTCTGGTTTGCCGAGCCGGAGGCGATGTTTGTGAGGGCCCACGCGGCCTCGAACTGGACGAGGGTGTGTGGCGAACGAAGGAACTCGACGAAGCGACTAACAACGCCAGTCTCAATGACACGCTCGATGGGTGGGTTTCGCTCTTTCGACAGGAGCTTGCGGAATTTGGTAGTCGCGTTGATCTGGTCGTCAATCTTGTCGGAGAAAACGCCCGCGACCATGATCGGGAGCTCCTCGTTCAGCTGTGCCCTTGATGTCAGTATGCTGCCTCACTGCAGTCCTGAAGCTAACACCGTTTGCACGTACCTGACTCTCACTCCCGGCACCCTCATCGTCGCTATCTGGTGCCGCACCAAGCGAAGCACCCGGAGCATCTTGGCCTTTGTTGCCGATGCCTCTCCGCTTAGCAAGATTCTCTTCTCTCTTCTGCTTGCGGATCTCGACCTGCTGCTCCTCGCGGCGGCGGCGCAATTCATCAGGCTTGAATGTGTTCTTTGCCTTGAAGGTCGTGCGCCTGTGTTCTGGGATATAGCGGTCCGCCATGCTGGGCTGCGGGTCGCGTGCTCGACCTCGCGTGTGTACGTGTTTCCCTCGAGCACAGCACGATGATGGTAAGCAATAATACTGTGCTTGGAAAAGGTGGTGTAGTGGTAGGAAAGGAGTGGTGTAGCTTGTGAGAAGTGACGTGCAAGGTTCTTGTCTGTCTTGCTCCTCGTCCCGAACAAAACACGATGCCAAGACAAACGCTTGGGCCCCGTTGGAGGGGCTGTCGACTTCACTCCCTCACATTCACAAACACCTCCTTTCACACGCAGATGCATCAAACCGGCGGAATGTCACCAACAATTTAAACCTTCGAAGACGTTGACACAGCTCCCCGACAACAGAGCATTGCTCTTTTGATGCAGGTGTCACAGCAAAATTCATCGCGCCACATTAGCGGTCCATTGCCGGCCCGGTGTTTCTATAGATCTAGCGAAGCAACATCATAGCCAGATGCTCGTCCCGCCCCAATGCTCACCCATTGAGTACTTTCCACTCCGCTCATCACGCTCCTCCCATCCGACTCAACACTACCTGACCTCGTCGCCGCCTCCATTCTTCTCGGCCAATCCCTCCCGCCAGTAGCAAGCACACCCTCTAGATCCAACGCCTTGTCGAACCACCTGTCTCTTCGTGTACTTGACCTTTGGCTTCCCTCAAGCGCACTCCTCGCAGCACGTGTTGTTCTTGAGCGCTTAGAAGTGGCTACAGTCCCAGTGAGGGCGTTGCGTTGCTCCTCGAGTGCGAGGTCGAAGCGGACGATCGATCGGACGTATGGTGCGACGTCTATCGCGAGATCCGAGAGGGTGCCATCGACGATAGACTGTTCGAGCCCGGTGCCTGGAATGGCAGATGATGAAATGGGGTTGGCGAGGGTGTCAAACGGTGCAAAGTCGCGACGCGTGACGTTTGCTGGGGCTATGCGGCTTCGATGAACGGTGTCGAGTATGGTGGGCGTGGGAAGGGCATTCTTACGGAGGTCGGTATGGCCAGAAGTGCTGTAGGCAAGATAGGTAGCTAGGTTGACGAGTTGATTGGTCATGTCGCCGTGCGGGACCCTTTCGTTGCTCTCGAGCAATTCTCGCCCTTCTGTGTAATGCGTGCGGGCTTTGTTGCTTAGCGGAGGGAGCGAAGTGTCGATGGCCTCGTCAGCGGAGAAGACATCGATTGCACTCAGTGCGTCCGCCAGGGTGGTCATCTGCTGTAATGAGTGTGAAGACATCTCATAGGAGACTGCTGCCAGATCGGCAGTGTAGCCGATCGAGTGTGGGTTCCACCCGAGGATGGCGGTTGGGGGGATGCGGTGCTCAGTGCAGGCAGTCAGCAGTCGGTCTTCGGAAAAGGCATTCTTGGTCTCAGTATAGCCCATGCCTAGCTGATAGGTGTCTTCACTAATTACTCTCAGCCTCCGACCTTCAGCGTCACAATCGCTACCTGGCGGATAGCGCTGATAGATCCAGCCAAGTCCAGCTTTCGGATCGCCAACGCCCATTTGACACCACAGACTAAGCTCAGTGATGCTAGCTCGTAAGTCATGTTGTTTGAGCTGATAGACTGACGTGACAGCTTCGCGCTTGAGGAGATGACCTTCAGTAGCTGCAAGGAGCAGCATGTAGTCAATAGCAAGGTCGACTGGAGGCGGTCGAAAGCGGAGCACAGCGTGCAAAGACATCGCTTGCAAAGGGACCAGCTCCTCGTCGTTACAAGTCATGATGAATGGTCGCTTTGACGAGAGCATCAGCTTCAGCACAGTGACCCAGAAGTCTTTGTCGTCTTTGAACAGGATGTCGACCTCCTCCAGCAATATAAGCGACTGCTGCTGACCGCGAGGAGGCTTCTTGAGTGCTTTTTGTATCGTTGCCAAAGTAGTAGCTCTTACTCGCATCGTCTTCGGTGCAGACTTAGTTTTGGCCGGCTTTGCCGTGAAGAAGGCACTCATCATCCCCTGCCGGCCACTCTCGAGATCCTTCTGGAACGCAGCCTCCATAATGCTGCGATCTTCGGATGCCGAGAGCTCACCGGCATCAATAGTGTTGTGTTGCACTGTGTGGTTCTCCGTCAAGTCGCCGATCTTGTCGAGTACATCTCGTCCAGTACGGCGTTCTGAAGAGCTTATCTCGAAGACTTTGAAGCCAAGTTCTCTCGCGACAGCATAGGCCGCTGCTGTCTTGCCGCAGCCATGAGGGCCACTGAGAAGGACTGCGTTGCTCAACTTCGACTTGCCGAGATCGACTTGGACCACGGATTGTGCGTGACGAGAACCTCCCAATGGAGCAGAATCGTCCACAAACGGTAGTGACTCGTGCACCTCTTCATCACTGTCCACGAGAAAGTCGTCCATCTCATCGTCTTTGCGTCTCCGCTTCTTCTTCGGCCGGACTTCTGCCTTCAGCACGGGCGCTGCTCCTGGTGTCGAGTCGACAGCATTGATGACCAGTGACTTCAGCCAGTCTCTCAAGACAGTCATTTCCGCAGCAGGCTGCAGCACCTCGTTGGAGGACGCCGGAGCATGCTTCTGACACCAACCTAGTTGATCGCCCTTACAATCGTCAAATGCTGACATAAACCCCGGCAGTCGGTTGTACATGCCGCGCAAAGCTGGATGAACATTGGTCTGTGAGCTTTGAAGCGTCGAGCTTGACGGTGAGACGTCCAATGATAACGTCGCCACTATCTCGTTCGAAATACGTGCGGCTACATCGTGACCAGACAAAAGATGCTTGCTTGGCAAGCGTAAGTCGGCATGGGGTTCAGGAAAGCCATCCTGCCGTACTTGTGCATTCGCCTCTGGCTTCAGATCACAAGTAAAGCTTTTCAGCAGTGAGTCTTGCAACTCTAGTGCTGCGCGGACGGTCTTCCGCTTTCTCCGCTTCCACGTGGCCGCAGTGCGTTCGAGTCGTTCACAGCTGTCGAAGCCACGGGTGTGGCACATCTCCCTCGTGGGCCACTCAGCTTCCTTCACGCCTGGCTGCCGAGTCAAAAGTCGATCCCTCAGCAATGCAGATGTCATGTGAAACGGCAGGTCCTTCATCGGCTCCACGTGACGATCCTGCATGGTCTTCGTCCGGAGCTTACCCGGGGTGATCGCAGATGTCTTGCGTGGCGAAGCAGTCTTCGCAGGCGCCGGAGTTGCTACAGCAATCGGCTTGCCCGAGAATAATGGATGGAGTGGCTTTGTAGGCTTGCGCGGCGACTTGCGTTTCTTGGGCGTCACGATAATGGGAGGCAGTCGATCTTCGCCGGACAGAATTCGCTCTACGCGGGAGCGGAGTGTGGTAGCATCGTCGCCATCGCCTTTGGCATACCGCATGCACACTACCAGTGATTTCGGTACTTCTGGCTCTTTTACTTTGCGTGGCCTCCCTCGTCTTTGGCCCACGGAAGCAGCAGAGTCAACTCCATCGGCTTTGGTCACAGGAGAGCCCAGCTTGCCACCCGCACCGAGCTTGAGCATCTTCTTGGGCGGCGTGCGCAGCGACGATGACCTGCCGGGAGGAACAACAGCCGCGGCTTCCGCAGCCGTGACCGGAATTACCACCTGAGGCGATGGGTGGCGTTGCACATAGTCGGACATCTCGGTGACACCTCGACTTGTGCCCGACTCTCCCTCGTCACCGACATCTTGGTGTTCTTCCAGACTTGTCCTTCTGCGTTTACGTCTGCTGCTTTCGGTGCTCTCATTCCGGGTCGCTGTGGTCTGTATGCTTTCGGCCGAAGTCTCGATTGGCGTGCCTGCCAATGCCTGGCCCGGATTGAGAAGTTCACCCAGCGTCCTTTGACCTTTGCTGGGCGCTCCGAGCTTAGATCGAGGCTTCCTGGTCGTCTTCGGTTTCTTCGCGTCTGCAGCACCATCAAGAAAAACGGGTTGCTCTGACTCGGAGTCGACATCGCTGTCTGTGGGTGCTTCCGGAGGATCCTCATGCCGCAGTTGTGCAGTTCTGCCTATCTGGTGTGGCGGCAATCCACAGTCCTGGGTGTGACTTTCGTGACCCGGCAATGATGTGCCATTCGATTTGGCAAAGAATGGATGCAGAGCACTGCCATTGCTCTGCATTGTTATGGCAACTGCCATCGAGGTCCCTTTGAGCAGAACATGTGTGCTGTGGCTACAGCGAAGGGGAAATATGTGATAACATCGATTTCAATATCCTCTCTCTTTACTGAAGTCATGGAAGTGAGGTCGCGTAAAGACGCGTGACGCGACTTGAGGCGGAAGTGGTCCGCCTCGGTGCTCGGAGTCAAGATATTCCGACAACTTTTCTGACTGGAGATTCCGAGCTCTCGAGGATCTTCGCAGTCTGAAAATATAACGCAAAGGATCATGGCGGCAACACTGGAGGCACCATATGCGATAGCATCCCTGCCAAAGCCTCTGGACGCCATTAACGGCAAGACATACGCAGCGCCGGTGTACAGCTATCGGAACTCGAGGAAGAGGAAGCGACATGAGGTAGTGGTGGGCGTGGACGGCGAGAGTGTGAGCATATACAATGTACGGAGACCCGAGAAGGGCCAGTCAGTTGGCAGGAACCCCAGCTCATGAACTATAGGTCTCATCGCAAGCATTGGTAGCGTCGTACGCTCTCCCACCGCAGACGAAACTCTGCTGCAAGCCAGCTTCAATATATGCCCAGCGTGCTGGAGCGCGGTCAACACTAGGCGAGACATATGTCGCCATACACGAGGAGGGCAGTAATGTACGGATTCTTTGCTATTCCGAGAACCAACACAGCAAAACCGCGTTCTCCACACCAACAAAGCGAGAGTTCGCCTTGAACAAAGCTCCGACACACATTGAGGCTATCCCAACACTCACTACGTCGAGTGGTGACGCTGAAGCTTCGGCACTCGACTCGGATCTGCTAGTCTGTTACCATGATGGTCGCATGGAGTGTATCTCCATGAATGAAGGCCGAGTAGCGTGGACTCACGAGGCGGATGGATCGCGAAAGCAGCCTGCTCTGCACTACTCGACATCAGATCTTCAGACCGCGTGCAAAGGGTTTTTAGATGATCGTCAGGACATTCTTGAGATTCTTGGCAGCAAGGACGACTCGCCGATGCCTGTGCTCTACCGTATCATGAAGCGCAAGCAGGAGACACATCTGTAAGTGCCCCTACGCTCACAACGTCCACGGCGTTCCTGCCTATAGCTGGTACTAAATGAGACTGTATCATCGAGTGATCCGGACCGTTTACTGACTATGTAATGCAGTGAGATCTTCCGCTTTCGCCATGCTACTCTACAGCGTGCAGGTAGTCATACCTCCGGCATTGAGCGTGTCGATGCCATCATACTACCTGCTCTCCCACCGGCAGGGCAATCCGACCCGGCTGAATGGGACTTCCATCCTGCGTCGGGTCAATTATGCCGACTACACGCAGGGCAGCTCCACATAATCGACCTCAAGGATTCTAGTCCGACTATCCTTCATACGCTGGGTGACTTCAGTAATCCCGTAATCTCTTTCATTCGAGTATCGAGCTCTACGGTGCTCTGCATCACGTCAGACGACATCATACTTTACGAGACCACCCATGGCTCTGTGCAAGCCCAATTGCCTGATGATGTTCTGCCGAGACTCTCCCAGGAAAGGAAGCGGAAGCGAGATGAAGAGGACCTCAAACGTGTCGTCCGTGCCATCACAGGCTTCAGCGACATCAATGTCGTATTTGGACTGGATGGTAATGAACTTGTTGCTACTCAATTGCCTGCTACGGCGAAGTCCATCAGACGCAGCGCAGGCGCCGACTTCTCTTTGTCAGATGCATTTCGCAAAGCGCCATCGAGATCGCGAGGCAGTCGTGTGACCAATGGGGTCACGTCTATCGAAAGCGCTAGCTTCGCAGAGCTCTCGGATGATCGACTTCTACCAGTCGCAAGTATAGTCCTGGCTCTGAAGGAAACAATAGCGTCGCTCGATATATTGGCGCCTCCGCCGCTTCGCACCATCACAATGGCCAGCTCGGCTGATGACGGGTGTATTTCAGATGTTATGATGACGAGCGACGACCTGATCATGGCAGGCGACGGAATGCAGCTCACCAACGGCAATGTCGAGCATACATACGAGCTTGAAAGACAAGCAGCTGAAGACGAACTCGAGGCAGCGTCTGAGACCCTCCAAAACGGTCTCGAAACCCGAAGTGAGACGCTCAGAGCCATTTTTGGCCGCTTGCGTGGCTTCCCAACAAGCGCGGTCAGGATTGCGCTGCGAACACATCTTTCGCGCGATGAATTGGTCTTCCTCATCCAGATTCTCCGCATCGAGCTCGCAGAAGGCGGCTGGACATCTCGATACGTAGATGTCGGTAATGACGAGTACGCCAGCCGAATCGAGGTGAAAGATCGGCAGCTCGGCGAGGAGGAAGGGCGAAGTCCGTCCGATCAAGCTGTGCGACAGATTGGCGACCTCCTGAACTGCACATTCGACGCCATTGGCATGAGTGGCTGGCTTGTTGGTCTCAACACTTTGCCAGAGGAGACTGCCGAGATCCTCGATGCTGTGAGAGCAGAGGTCTCGGCCAGTCTTGAAGGCTGCTTGGAGGCACAAACGCTCGGAATTCAGATCGTCGAGGTTGAGAGATGTGCGAGCTTGATGCCTTCGAGTAGCAAGCGGCGGAGAGAGGCTGCGTTGACAGAGGATGATGCTGCGCTGCCTCTGAACGCAAGTGTGGAGAAGGTCAAAGCGGACCGCAGGCCTGGACCGCAGAAGAAAAAGAGCGTGTATGATATTGCGAGGGAGCAGGATCTCCGAGTGGGCAAATATGCGCTGGAGAGGATTAGGGTATAGATGTATAGATACATGCCTCTGAGCCTGCCCTGACCTGAACGTTAGGTCGTCACGACTTGCATCTTACCATACGTCTCCAACCCAGTTTCTTCTGCCCGCTCATCATCGGCCTGCAGCGCGGCTCGCCTAGCTTCTTCCACGAGCTCCTCCACCTTCTCGGCCTCGTGCTCGATTGCCCCCGTCGCCTTACCGGCAGTCTTACCGATCCCGTTCTCTCGCATCTCACCTAGCCTTCCCATCCCCCGACCCTGCGCGGTCATCCGTTCCCTCGCCCAAGTAATCGGCGCCCCCACCCACGCCCCCAGCACACACCCCAGCGTGGCCAGAAACTGTAGAAAACACACCATTGCCGTCCCGATGCCCCAAGGAATGAGGAAGCGGACCCATTGATCTATCGTGTAGAGATCTGTCTGGGAAGCGATGTAGTATTTGCCAGTGTGGCGGTGTTGGATTAGCCTGAGTTTAACGTCCAAATCTACGCGGTTGGCGAAGATGGGAGCGAGGAAGGGGGTGAAAAGTTGCGTCAGGCTGACGAAGAGGACGAGGGATTTGGGGTCGAATGCTGGGGATCATCAGTTCAGCAATGTTGTAAATGTGCGTCACCAGGCGTGGTTGACATACCGACACTATGAATCTCGAGTTCTATCTTTGGCGAGAGGATCTTGTACCACTGGTAGATCTTTAAGATCAGATAGCGGGAGCCTTCGAACGAGCCTGTATGGCAGAAAGGGTGCGAGAATGAGGCTGAGGAGGTGAAGTAAGTCTGTATTGCAGTTTGCTGCTCGCTTGGGGAACCGCGAGTTAGGGCGTGGATCACGAAGGAGACATCGTTCGTGGGGTCGTCCATTGTCCGGATGGGTCTAAAACGCTCTTGATGAAATTGTGGCACTCAAAACTACAGTTGCTGGACATGCAGAATCTTGCACTAATCTGAAGTCAGCGACAACGGTACACGCGCAAGACGTGATGGAATAAGGTTCGCCTACGCTATTGGATCCGCCATGATGTGTTGCAGGCTGCGAGATTCAAATTCGCCTGCACACGAGATTCGTGATGCAAAGTCGATCTGAATACTTTGACGATAGGGTATCGCGCGCGAGAGATTGCGTATAGGAAATGGAGATTCTGAGATTACATACAGATTCGCCACACGAAATCCAGCTATGTACAACACTCACAACTTGCTCAATGCACTCCCTTCCACTGTTTGCCAATAGCAGCCGCAGCCTTCTCAGCAATACCATAGATCCCCGTGCTGATGTGCCCACTTTGGAGCATCGGGATGACGCTAGCATCTACCACCCTAAGACCGTTCACGCCATACACCTTGAGCTCAGTATCGACGACGCCACCCTTCGACTTCGGCAACATGGCACACGTACCCACTGGATGCCAAATGCTGAGGAAGTTCTGGCGTGCCCACGCAGTCCATTCGGCGTCTGTGTTCAATGGAACACCAGGCTCGTACTCTGACTGCCATGTGTTGCTGAGAGGAGGCGTGTTGGCGATCTTGCGGAGGTACTTTGCGATCTGTGCGATAGCTGCGGCGTCGTAGGGGTTACTGAGGTAGTTCGGATTGAAGCGGGGTTTCGAAACTATGGAGGACGAAGCGTTCAAGTGCGTGGATCCGACGGAGAAAGGATGCATGAGCACGCCAATCAGTGCGAAGAATTGGCTGCCGTAGAGCGCTGTGCCATTTACTGGGTAGCCCTTGTTGCCCAAATAGCCATCCGAGAGCAGGACTTCGAGCTGTGCAGCGCCTCGGGACTTGTCTTTGAGATTTTGGAGCTTCTTCTTATACACTGCGGTGCCGGTCTGCGCGCCTTCGGCCGCAGCTACCAGAGCGGTGTCATTTCCTTGCGCTTGTAGGAAATTGGCGTACAAGTATGCAGTCCCAGCGTTGTCGTATAAGGAAGTGATATTGCGGTTGTAGAGGGCTAGCTGCTCAGCTGCGTAAGTAGCGTTGAAACGCAAAATATCCGGTGAGGTGTAGTTCGGCTTCAGCTGATAGGTGGCGACAATACGGATGTGGTCTTGTAGGTTCTCACCAACGCTGGGCAAGTTGACGAGCTGCTTTACGCCAGCTGCGGCCAGGATCGTGGCGTTACCGACACCGGAGAGCTCGAGTAGCTGCGGCGATTGAATGCTTCCGGCGGAGAGAATGACTTCGCGCTTGGCGTAGATGATGGTGCCATCGAGGAGAGTGACGCCTTTCGCGCACTTGAAGCCGTCGATATTCACCTTTGCCACTGTTGAGTTGAGTAGAACGTGCAGGTTTGTCGTGGCCTCGGCGAGGTACGCAGGGCTGTAGCTGCGGGTGTAGTTGGACTGGAGGATATTACTGG
>JAVRRP010000829.1:0-13598 GCA_036872775.1 Oleoguttula sp. CCFEE 5521 | reverse complement strand
GCCAATGCAAGCGCGCGCTCTCCTGTTTCACCCTCCGCCGATCACTGACATCAGCCCGCCCACCAACTATTTACCCGACTTGCACACACTACATACACCACTAACACCAGACTTTTCCACCACAACAGCAGACAAATCCGCCCTCAACCTCTCCTCCAACAATCCCTTCCGCAACCGCGCCGCTTCGCCCGCCGCTGTCGCCTCAACTTCCCCGCGTACTCTCGAAACCCCTGCCGCACCGCCGTCGCGCGATACTAGGATGTCGCGTAATCCGTTTCTGGATGCGAGTGAGCTGTCGCCACCAAAACGAGATGTGAATGGGCTGACGAGCGAGCTATTCGTAAGTTGCACTGAATTCCTTGTCATGGGGCGAGGGGGGGATTGCGGTGCATGCAGGTGGCCGCAGGGGTGGTGGAACTGTGATGTATCACATTTGAGCATATGAGGGGCATTGGTCGTGAATCTCTATCTGCCTACGACATAAGTCGGCAGAAGCCTGAATCGGGCAGGCAACATGGCGATGGAGCGCTTTCAGCGATGGCGCGAGGCGTTCACTGACTTTTATTCGCCACAGAATGATCTCTCGCTGCTTGATAAGGATGGCAATGGTGAGGAATTCTACTCACTGCGTATCTTGGGTAGCAAACTGATCTCACGATAGGAGCCTCAGTTACACGCGCACCACCACCACGAGCAGGCACACTTCCAGTGAATGGCTCACGACCAGCTGGAGCACCAGCATCTAGCAGCCGACCAAACGGACCACCACCACCTTACGCCGGCGCACCACGCAGCCCAGGCAAACGCGAGCCTCCTCGTAGACCGCGTGGCATGTCAGAGTCTTCAGCAATGGACAAGGAGCGTGACCTCCGCAGGGAACGCGAGCGCGCTGACCGAGCGCCTCGCACTGAATCAGAGGAGCGCCGCAGACGTGAGAGGCGCCGAGAGCGTGAAGAGCGACACAAGCGTGAGAAGGAAAAGGTCCGCGCGGAAGCAGGCGGCGCACGCATGAAGAAGCCGCAAGGACTGGATATCATTGATCAGCTGGATGTGACCGGCATCTACGGGCAAGGACGTGAGTGCAAATTCCCTGTGATGCATGCGCTTCATAAATACTAACGTCAAGCCAGTCTTCCACCACGATGGACCCTTCGACGCCTGCAACCCGCACCGCAACCACCACAAAGCCCGCGGCCCTGCACCCATGCAAGCTTTCCCAGCTAACAGCGCCAACATGGCTCTCGGCGGCTCCGGCCCACTCAACTCCCGCATCGACCTTGACCGCTTCCACGGCCGCGGCGAAGAAGCGTTCGAAGCCTTCACCACGACCCGCAAACCCCAACCCGCAGTGGTAGACCCCACAGCCCGCGCAGAGCCAGTCCACGGCGAGGAGACAGTCGGCCTGGGCACCAGCACCTTCTTGGAAGGCGCGCCTGCTAGCCGCCGCGATCTACAGCGCCGAGACTCCGAGGACGTATCGCAGATGACTGGCGGAGCTATGGGAGGTGGACTTTCGAGGAAGAAGTCCATCGCCCAGCGCTTCCGCGGGATGTCGAATACCCGACGCACGCCCGTAGGAGACAACTATCGCTCTCCTGATGCGCGTTATGAGTTGCAGGACGGGCAGATGAATCATTTGGGGGCGCAGAGTGCTGGTGGGCCTGTGCGGGCGAAGTACACTCGGGACAACGAAATCAATCCTTTCGATAATGACTACGAGAATGCTTATGAGAAGAAGGGGGCGCAGATCAAGATTGCGGAGAGTGAGAGCCGGCCGTTGGTGGCGAAGAACAGTCCGCCAAGGCTGGGTGGTGCAAGTGTGTTGACTAGGAGTGTCACTGCTGATAGTGGTGCGCTGAGGCCGGGAAGTGGCAACGGAGAGGAGAGTAAGAGTGGTGGCGGAGGCTTTTTGAGTAGGATGAAGAGTATGAAGGGCGGGCGCAGGGCACGACCGGACAGGGGCGAGTAAGGCGGCGAGAGGGTGTGAGAGGCAGCGGGGGATTTGTCCATCTCTTTCATGGGACATAGATTGGATTACTACGGTGCTGAGAGCGGGAGTGGAGGACGGGCGTAATGGTGCGGCATACCCAGGGTCTACTAAGATTGAGAGATCGTATTGAGTCCCTTCGCTGCGTCAATTACTTACTGTCAGTCAATATGGAGACGTGTACCGTAACGTGCGCTCGCATTGACCAATTCCATCTATCCACGGAAGTTTGTGTTGTTGAAGTCTGACAGCGAGAGGGCAGGATGATCTCTCTGGAGCACCGCAGCGTAATGGACACTCTGAGCTTCAATAATAACACTACATGTAGGCACAGCGGAGGAGTACCTCGAAGTAAGGGGCAAGCGAAGACAGGTGGTAGATGAGCTCAGTGACCTTCGGATTGTGCGTGCTAGCCACTTCGGCTACCTGTCAGCCTTCCATGCTCCATTCGACGCCGCTACAGCTCTCCTGCTCTCCAATGGCCTGCAGGCGGCGATTTCGTGAATAGCAGCATGCTGGAGACTGATCAGGAGCTCATCGCTGGCAACGGGAACCACCTTCGCAGCTGGCGCGACCTTCGGGGTGTCCACGCATGCTTCGGAAGGCGTCTCCATGTTCTCCCCGTGCTGCAGCAGGAAGAATGCGATGAACGGAAGAAGAGCCAAAAGGCACAAGCCGAGCGTCTCCCAGTCAGGAATGCGAAGCATGCCATGCGCAATGCCCAAAAGATGATTTCGATCGCGGAGTACGTGGCGAGACGTGTCATCTGCTCGAAGGTGGACGCCGGCTTGGGGATATTTGTTGCGGGAGAGGCAAGGACGTCTGGTGCAGCGAAAGCGAAAACGTCTGTTGCGGTGAAGGCGAGGATGTCGAAGAGCAGGCACATCGCTAGTATGCCGAGGGAGAAAGCGCTCTGGTCGCCATAGGTGCCGAACACCAATAGCAGAAAGAGCGCAAGGATGATGGATGGCATCTTGTTGGATGCGGCGTCTGCGGCATTGTTAGACAGCGTATATACAATGAGATATCAGGAGAGCTCACCAGGCCGTGGGTGTATGTGCAGTATATGATCTCTCGCGTTCGACACGCGGCGGCTCGCTGTTTCAAGACAAGTTGGCTATGCGGCCGTCGTCGCAGAGAGCAAGCGCTGCGTGTATGGTGCTTGAGACAGGGAAAGCAACGATGTATCGGCAAGCAGTAGTGGTGGGTGGAGGTGCCAGCGGCAGAAGGGGGAAAGTGGTGGAAGCCGGAACGTAGTGGAAGCGGGAGATTTGGTGCCTGGTTTGGTGAAGACGTGAAGTAGAAGTCTTGGCTTGTTTACGTTTTGGTGAACGTGTAGGAGACGAAGGAGCGACTTGACCTTGATGTTCACCCATGGGCGACGCGTCTCGCGACAACGCGACTCTGCACTTCTGCCCAGCAAATACACGCATTACGTTGACGTCGTAGAGGTGTCTCGCAGTGTCGCTCAAAGCACATTTCTTCCTACCGTAGTGGAATATGGCTCCCACAGCCCAGCTTCATGCTCTTCATTGTACAGGCGCGATCACATCTAGCGCACACAGGTTGACGACCTTTCTTGAAGCAGCTGCTTCGTAGACGCTGGATCTTAGAGTATCATGTCGCACTACTCACGGTAGCAAGAGCAGACAGGCCACCGAACAAAGCAGAGAACGTATGGTGAACAAAGAAAACATGAGCTGCGATGTCTTTCCTCTTGCGTTCAGAGATCGCCAGAATCTGAGCTGTCCACTTATACATAGTGATGAAGCACACCGACGCTGCTGGTGTTCGTGCATCCGGATGTTTAGCTCCAGTCCTACGCGCCATCTGCATATGGCACCGCCCCTACTGTGGCTGCGATCGGTCGCTGATACAACCAATTTGAATGACCGCAGTGTCTCACGCTCGTCACCTCTTGATGTCTTGTCAAACGGAGTCCATAGGGTACTATTCAGAGCATGCGAGTTGGATCTCCAGACACGTCCAGAGCCGAGCGAAGAGCCTACACCGAGGTACATGACATTTCATGTGCAGAGGCGGTGTCTTGTGCCAGATCTGATGAAGATTGACTAGGGTTGACGGTTGGATCAGGAGAATGTGTAGATTATAGCAGCAAGACTATGTGCGGATGACTTACCAGAGCACCAGGTTGCTTTGGGCAAAGCAAGCGTGAGGTCGCTATGGCTGCCAAGACTCTCGAACCTCACATCATATGCTCGCCTTCCTTCGTCCACACCTTACATGTGTACATGTCCGAACACGTTCTACGCGCACACTTGGTCCTGCCTTCTCTGTGCGAACGCGATGAGCACTCTTCCCTACTGCAGCTCCACGCCTTACGGGTTCTGGATGCAAGCCGACGGTTCCGCGACTCTGTCGTCGACAATCGGCGCAGGAGAAGTCTCCAAGTCGCAATACAACACCCGGCCCAGTACACGTACAGTGGCTGCTCCAGTCTTGCCTTGATGGACCTGATGGCGGAGTCACGCATTGGAAGTGTTGCACTTAAGGGTATGGCGGTTGGCAATTATGATCACTAGCCATCGTCGAAGCCGTCCGTTTCGTCCAGCGACATGGATAGGGCATTCGTTGGGAGGTATAAGGTATACAACTTCAATATCTCATTCGCAATGCTCACAAGATCGCTTTTCAATGTTCAAAAATGCGTTGGCTATGGTGAAGTTTCTTTGCGAGTCTCTCTCCACTCGAGAAAGCAGCGAGCGGCCAGGTGATGGTTCACACCTCACTGCGTGACAACAGATCTTGCTGAGTGAGAGAATCGAACTCAGATTCTCGATTACCACATCGACTGATTCATCGCTACATGGACAAGCTGCAAGCATGGGCCAGACCGACTCGCAACATCAAAGCATCAGCCACAGCAGATCACGTCGCACGTTTAGGTTTCGCAGGTCGCAAAAGGTTAATGCCGAACCTCAGAATCGAACTGAGAGCCTCCGCTGCGCGCGTCGAGTGGATGAAGCAGGGGGTCACTCCCGAACGGGAGGTTGACGCGACGACCTCCTCCGAACCTGCCGGGATCGTAAGTCGCTATATGCGAGCGTTGTCATACCATTAGACCAACTCGGCTATTAGTGGACGCTGACTGAAATTCGTCAAATATGACCACACCAAGCGTGTAAGCGGGTTTGGAAGCTTCGCAGCACAGCGATAGTTTTCCTAGTATCGCGACCGAGCAATGGTCCAATGCTACTTGCTGTAGGTCTATTAATGCGCCCATGGTGGTATGCTGGCGAGCAAAAGGATCGCCGAATCTTGGAATCGAACCAAGGACCTACGCTTCACAATGGCCAAAGGCCGAGGGTTTTCAAGTTTACGAGGGGCACTGTCGAACGACAGGCAACAACAATCATTTCAAATCACACCAGCACCAGCACATATGTGAGCGTTATCATACCACTAGACCAACTCGGCAGCTATGCGAAGTGACCTGGATTCGTTGTACATGTAGCATCTGCTGGTCAAGGTAGGCAAGAGCGACCGACAGTTCACTTCTGGGCCAGCCAAGCCGCTAGAGATGACTCCTCCACTTGCAAATCTCCTCGAACGCTTCCTCGAACTTCCATCCACTTCTACTCGAACACAGCAAGTTTCGTTCTCTTGTCCATTGAGGCCACACGCATTGTCCCATCGATATCGAGCAAGCAGTGCGTACCAACCGTATCGCGCATGAACATAGCGCCCTGGGCTACAACACCTTCTCCGTAAGCAACCGCAACACCCTCCGTCGACGAGTAGCCTCACTGAACAGTATATAGCCGCCCTCATCATACGATGGACATTATGTCTATCGTCCTCGCTTCTCCGCTGGCATCGTATATGCTACCTGCCTTCGTGCAATGGTCGGCAGCCATCTGCATAGGAATTGGCATGCTCATTCTGGCTGCCATGTCGTACCACGTCACCGCATTGTCAGCGGTGCAACAACACTCTTGCGCCATGAAGATGGCATACTTCGTCTTGTCCTTTGTCCTCGGATGTCTTATCGACATTTGCTCGACTTGGCCGATAGACTGGACAATCATCGGTATCTCTCTTCTGGCTGGCTTTGCTCTCGCTTCGTGGTTCGTTGATGCGATCATCAACGACGACCCGGGTAGCTTCAAGGTGTATGCGCATTTCGTTGTTGACAAGTGCGCATACATCTCGAGCGCATGTCGTCAACTCTTGCGCTTGGTACTCGCTTCCTTTGGACTGGCTTTGCTCGAAGACAAGACAATGATTTTCGACTCGTTCGTCGGTCTTGCAGAAAGCTTCCTCGGCCTCTCCGATTGTCTCGCCACAATGACTGCATCCCGAGATGAAGCTCGCAAAGACAATGGAAGACTGTCGCGGCAGCTTTCTTTGCGAGATGCTGAGTATATTTTCTTGTTGAACAAGATCAGGGAGCTAGAGCAAGGTCAAGCGTCCTCGACACTGCAGCACGAAGCTGCAATGCGTGAGATGGGCGAGCGGCTGAGTCATGCAAATGCTGAGCTTCGCGATGCACAATCCAATGTCAGGATTTCATACCAGACTTTCCCGGCACCACCAACAAAGGTCGATGACAATGCTGTGGTAAGTCTGCAGTCGAAGCTCGATGACGCCGAAGTCTTGCTGTTCACCCGAGAGTCGGAGATCCAAGGACTCAAGGTGAAAATGTCTGCGATGCACTCCGACATGGCAGAAACGCACGCGGAGGTGTCGAGAAAGGAAGCCGCGAAGACAAAGAGCACCTGCGCCATCTACGAGAAAGCGACACTCGAGATGAAAGCAGAGCTCAATGAGCAAGTGGGCGTACATGAGGGTCACAGACTACGGCTGGAGGATCGCGATGCCTACCTCAGCAAGCACATCCTGCGACTAGAGGCTGAGCTGCATGCTGCGAATGTCGCTGCTTCTGAATCGATAGACTTGGCTCCGCCACCTTCCGTCCTGACGTTGAGCTTCACTGGCCCGGCCGTCGGAGCGGAGGTCCCGGACACAGCAACTCCGACCCCTGGACGCCCGGCTGCAGCACCCGAGCCAGCCTGGAGAATTGCTGCTGATGCGCCAGCCACCCAGCCTTCGCCCAAGCCTTCTGCGCCCGAGCCTGTGGCCTCGAACTCTGGCACGCAAAGGACTCCTGTACCAAAGACTACTTTCGCCAAAGAGATGCAAGACTTTGCTGCCAGTGCGCAACGTAACGGTATCGTCCTCGCGGCAGTGCCTTAGAGCACCGCCATCACCTCCTCTCCTTCAAAGTCGCCTGAATGTCCTGCCGCTGTTGGTGAAAGCGCTGTTACCTCCACTCCCACGACCCCAGCCACCGAGCAGTCGCAGTTGGCGCCCACGATCATGGCCCCTTTCGGGATCGAGCTTCCAATGGAATTTCAAGCCGCCCTTGCCGCGACACAAGCAAGCAAAGATGCTGCTTCTACTTCGCCTGCGGCCATCAAGAAGAGTTCGCAAGCTGCCGCGTCTTCTTTGTCTTCGGTCGCCCAAGATAGCTCGCGGCCTACCGCATCTCCCTTCCGCGGCGGCATGGGAGCCAGCTTTTTCGCCCATCAGCCGCCATCAAATGCTCCGACTGGGCCATCACGGCCGTACATCAGCAAGTCCATGCCGCGGCCGCAGGCGAGCGGCGACAACAAGAGATCTGCCAACAGGCCGCAGTCAAGCGGCAACATCAACGACCCTCGTATGAAGCCGCAATCAAATGGGCCCAACAACGGAACCTACAAGAAGCCTCAGTCGAGCGGTCCAATGAACGGACCAAACAAAAAGCCACAGACGAGTGGCAATATACAGGAGTCCGATGAGACGTCGGAGGTGAACGGCAAGAAGACACGGAGACCCTATCGTGGAGGGAGGCAGGTGAAGGAGTGGCAGCAGAACGAGCAGTAAGGGAGAGTCAACGCAGGAGGATAGGACAGGAAACACGGCGCTCTCTACGGATCGATCGCCTGGACAGGAGGAACGGTGGGTGTTGAAGATGCATCTCGGTGGCGTACACTGCGCGAGAGGAAGGAATGGATCAAAGGGACACAGTGGCGCTCTTTACGGATTGAATCGCCTGTTGACATGCCCAAGGAGGGGAACCGAGGCATGAAGCTTGGCGGAATGGGGATTGTGTTGAAGAAGGATCGGCAATGGATGTTCGGCGTTTGGGTTCATTTCATCGTGGCATGGCAGCCGCAAGTGCTGCATAGCCTGTCAAGCTACACTGTACAATAGACATCGCTGAACACTACACTCATCAGCCGCCTTCCCCCATCTCTTCCTCGCCCTCTCACCCATGTTCATGCCCTCCCCTTCAACACCTCAGCTCTCATTCTTACAAGCCCTCTCTAACGTCAAGAAAGCAAAATGACTTCCCACCACCGGCCTGGCAAAGAAATCGGGTCCAGGAAACCCGCCATCCTCCTCAGTTTTGTACAAGTCGCTGAACGGCCTGTTGGTACTGGTCTCGTTCAGCCACTTGGCAACGGAGTTCAAAATAGCGGTGCGCGTGTCGTGGGAGGCGACAGCAGCTGCTTGAAAAGCCCAGTCGGATTTCGTGTACAGGTGACGGGAGTCGAGTGGGAGCTGTAGGGGAGAGAATGTCAGTCGTTGGCACAAGAGGATGTGAGGGGTAAAGCGTACACTTACGCCATACTTCTGCATGGAAGTCAGGTACCACGACGACTGCGTATCGTAGATGTGGTGCGGGATGAAATCTTTCTTCTTCGACTCAGGCCCAATCAAAGGCGTCTGCGCACCATTCTGGCTCAACAGCGCACCACTACTGTCGTTCCCAGTCACGGTAGGGTGGAAGCACAACACCGCATCCGCGTAAAGCGAGTACAGCGTAGTCCAGCTTCCATACCAGTCATAAGCCAGCTTCGCCCTACCGCCATCACGGCTCATACCCAGCTCTTCCCACCTCTTGACATAGGTCTCGGAGATGTTGCGGTAGTACTTCGCCTCCTTCTCCTCGCCCATGACCTCTGCAAGCTCAGACATCGCTTTGATCCCCACGATGCCTTTGAGCGCAAGATTCGTCTGTAGCGCGAGCCAGCCTGCGAAGTCGTCCGTGCAAAGCTGATTGTGAGGTTCCAGACTGTAGTCTACGAGATAGCCGGTCCACTGGTGCCAGAGGCGGTAGGATTTGGAGAGCCATTGGCGGGCTTGTTTCTTGGCTACTGCTGCGTTGCCACCCCAGGCGGAATCGAGACCGAGTACGCCGTTGCGGGTCTCGAGAGTGGCAGGTAGTGCGAAAGCTGATGCGTCATCAGAGTCACGCGTGCTTACGTCGCCTTCGATGGACCAAGGACTCTGTGCTGAAGAGGCGTCGCTGTACGAAAGGCTGTTCACCAGCGCGAGACCCATGATCAGCATGTCTCCACACTCCTCCACTGGCATATACTCGTCATTGCCGTCAGCATGGCCTGTAAGGTTCGGAAAGTGGTATCCCAGATCGTGCATCGTATAGTCGTTAGGATATTGTCCACTGAGCATGTGCTCAAGAAGCGGCTCAAGTAAGTATGCGAGCCAGCGCGGGTTGGTATACAAGAAGAACGGGAAAGCTGGAAAGATGACATCTACAGTCTGCGAGTTGCCGTTACTGCTGATCTCCTTCAAGAAAAGCAGTGGGTTGTCTGGCGTGCCTGAGAACGAGGTGGCGCCCATGACCTGCCGGGCGCTGAGAGCTACTATGTCCACATAGCTGGAGCTACCGCTGGCGTATGCATCCTTCGCGAGCTGCGCGCTGTACTCAGCTGCAAGCTTCGCCGCATGCTTATAATCGAAGTAGTGGTATGTGATCAGCGCCAAATCCGAGAAGAAGTAGCTCTGCCAGAGGGGCTTCATCTGCGTAAGACCGCGCGCAGAGGCATACTGCGTGACCGGATCCTGGATGTGCGTGATCGTAAAGAGCACGCTCTCAGTACTTGCACTTGCGTTCTGGCTCAGATTGAAAGCCTTGCTGAACGCGAACACAGGCTCCTCGTCCATGATCGCGCGGTACTGCTCATCATTCGTGTTATTCACCTGCCCATATTTCGCGAACTTGTGTCGGATATCAGCAGAAGTGCCAGACTCGTGCGAGACATCCTCAGGTCCAGTAAAGTGCAGTGTACCCCATTCTGCGCGATCCTCGTACTCCGTCAAGATCTGCTCTGTTCGTCTTTTGACGCGCCACGACTTGAGCTTGCCAGCATCTTTGAAGTCCGTCTCGTCTAGCGACCAGACGATCTCTGAGCCGCGATTTCCACTGACCCATTGTCCGTTCACGTCGATGTAGATGCTTAGATCGAAGTCTCCCTTGGCAGACACCGTGATGTACGCTGCTGGGAGAGCCTGTCTTAAGGTCGATGTAGGTGTAATGGGAGACAAGAAGCTCAAGATCAGCTCTGCTGGCTGTGCTCCAGAGCCCTTAGGCGACGGGATTGTGTAGCTTAGATTCGTAGTGGAGGCATCGTACTGCGCGCCCAAGTATGTGGGCAGGCTGATGTTGTAGTGCTCGCTCTTCTCATCCAGGGAGTCATACGCTCTGCCCAGCAGAGGATAGACTGTGGACGTATTCGTCACAGATGCGAGTATCGAGAAGCCAATCTCCTGCCCAGTGTAGAACATCGGCCACTTGCTCCAAGGCACGTCCCGCGCGTTGGCCAGCCATGTTGACAGATACGGATTGCGGACAATCAACGGCAGCACTGGAGGCGTCAAGCTGGAAGCTGCTGCGAAATTGGACAGACTCGCTGCCAGGACTGCAGGACTGAAGGACCGCATGGCTCACGAACAGGGCACTGAGACAGGATAGGACTCGCTCGCCGGACTGCGAAGGCAAAAGGTTGCGACGAAAGTATGGACTTAGCTCCTCAGTAGCGCACTCATCGAGCCTGCGAACGCGAACGTGATCTATCACCGAGCTGTGTGGTCGTCTGACGACAGAGCTCAGGACTCCGTTGTTCACGCGGGCACCTTAAAGACGTCATACCCGATGCGGTGCAGCGCTCCGCAGTGTGGGGAGACAGATCGTGGAGCGATTGTGGGGCTTGGTAACTACACCTTTACATACCTTAGTGAATGATAGTCGACGGATGGTCGAGCTCAAGGTGGCATGGCGGAGTGGAGATCGTGGCTGGAGTTGCGACGTACTGTTCCACGCTTCTTCAACGCGCTGTTGGTCTTCTTATAACCAGACCCGCGTTACGAGCATTCCTATTAAGCGTCCTGTCTCTTATCCTTTCTCTTCCTACCTTCTTCGCATCGAATGTACAAATCTGTTCCACGCCCCGACTTCACGCATCGACGTCGCATCGAAACTACCCACGTACCGATTTGTCGGCGTTCTCAGCACCGACTTTGCTCGTTAGCAAGCGACACGGCCAGCCGCAAGCGACAGGGGGATGCAGGGTGTCTCCATGACAGAGAGAAGTCGAGAACATGTCTCTCACGACTTCACGCACGACTATACGCACGACTTCCCGCGGCCCCTTCGAGAACACCTGTTCACACCTCAAATCGCTGACTTTGCGACCGGCTGGCTGCGACAGAGCGACTCTTACAACAAGCCCATAGCGACACGCTCTGTCATACAGGGTCGCTGTTGGCAACACCCAGCACCTCTGCTGTCAGAAGTCTCAAAGTAGACGGCGCACTTCCGCTGTACCGGCGAGCCTATCCACTTCACTTGAGCGCATCTGGATGAAGACTTTGCACCTCGAAGGAGTGATCTCGAAGCGGCTGATTGGACCTAGCACCATGCCACCTTCCTACTAACCCCGCGGATACTGATAAGGACTATAGGACCGACTATTGTAAGAGCGGGGTCTACGTGCAGATCATCAAGCTCACGCAAGCTTCCCAGGCCACAGTCTAATCAATGCCTCTTATCACGGAAAATACCACATGCATCCTCTCCGCAATGCTGATTCAACCGCATCCTAGCATAGCTAAGAGACATAGGTATTTAAGGTAGCTCACAAGTACTCGCCACTCCTGCATTTTTTTCAAAAGCTACCAAACGCGTTTCACAATACCGGACACGAGAAAACTTTCTGTGTGACTTGTATGGTTACCAGAAGAGCTACCAAATCCCTTCAACACTCACCAACCCAATCACCCCCAACAACACCTACCAACGATCTATCAATTCTAACCTCTGCCAACATGAAGGCTACAATGATCATACTAGCGACCTTGGGCCTCGCTGCCGCAGACGTCTCTCTCTTCTCACAGACAGCCTGCGGTGGCACACGAACCGTCGAAGTGACTCAAGCGGGAACCTGCTACGACGTCTCGACATTAAGTGCACAAGGCTGCTCGTTTCCGTACGTCCTAAGGCTTCACGAGCAATCCGGTTGCGCCGACCCATATGTCAAGCAATGCATACCGTCGAAGTGCTGCGGACTTGGTGGCACGAGAATCAAATCTATCAAGTGTACGAGGCCTTAGGACGAAGGTGTAGCGAATACTCCGAGGAACATGCAGTGAGTGTATTCACGCTCTGCATCGTAGATAATGTTATTGGAAAACCAGAGGCTGACGCGACTGACAGATCTCGCTATTGCAATGCTCTACGACGCAAGGCCTACATATGTCATCTCCTTGTTCTTGTCTCATAGTGCGTGGGAAGCTAGTCAGCTACACAATCTTTATTCGATTACCTGAAATCTCTTACTCCATCCGAGTGACACTCATTTCGCTCAGATGTTGTGTGCTCCTGCTAAAGATCGTATGTTGAATACCGGCAGCGCCACATCACTACCCACTGCTTTACACAGGCCAGACATGCTCCTATCGTGCCCGCAGTGCAACTGGTCCTGCGATCCAGGCTGAGGCAGAGATGGCAGAGGCGCTACAAAGGCGGTGATGCACTTACGTCGTCTTGATGTCAGCATGCCGCTGAAATGGGCGCAGTCTACGCGTTTTGGGGAACAGCGTAGGAATAGTAGGATTGAAAGCAACAGAGTCTCGTTGACGAACTATAACACCGTCTAGTCCAACTTCCTCACATACTCCACCGGCCCAGCATAGTTCTTCCTCCCCCAAATCGCAAAGTACACCCCACTGAAGATCGCCACAACCCCAAATACCAGTACACTCCAGTTCATAGACAGCGTAGTCAATAATGGCAATGGCACCCCGGGGAAGAATGCGATAATGAAGACCAGCCACAGCCACCCAAGCGCCACGAGATTGACAATCAATCCCAGAGTCCGCCCCATATCGAAGCGGGAAGGCAGCAGCGGCTGCCCTGTCAGACGACGCCAGGCGACGCAGGACAGACAGACGATGTAGGAGATCGTGAGCGTGCCGGTGCCGAGCGAGGTGACGACGTTGAATGCTACGGTCGAGCCGATGTTGATCAGGCTGATGATGATGCCTACGATGCAGATCACCAGGATGGCATTAACGGGGACTTCGAGGCGAGGACTGACATGGCTGACCCAGCGGGAGAAAGGTACGCCTAGTACTGTCAGCGTCTCGTTCAACTCGCAAACATCATTTGATACTCACCTCCGTCACGCGCGAAAGCGAAGAGCTGTCGAGACGAGCCTGCCATGATCGTGATGTTGGACAGGATGCATAGGATGATGATGATGGCCGTCAGAGTGTTCGTTGCTGCGAAGGACTGCGTGGC
>JAVRRP010000828.1:0-13618 GCA_036872775.1 Oleoguttula sp. CCFEE 5521 | reverse complement strand
GAAGGAAAGCTTCCGTCCGATCTCACGTTAAGTCGATAATTTCGCACGCGCCAGCACTGACCGTGACCTTTGCGATTCCTGATGCTTCGAAGTAAGGAGCTGGCACTCCGCTTGTCATTTCCACTCTCGAAGCAGGGTCAAAGATCGCCATTCGTCGTGCGCGAAGCGCAGCGGGTGAAAGCGGTCCTTCCGCGCTCGCTTCCTCAGGCTGTGTCATGGGCTGCTCAGCGTTCCGAGAAGAAGGAGCAAGTGAAGGCGAAATGAGCTTAGTATACTGTGGCGCAATAGAACTCGGATTATGACCGAGGCTGGGTGGAGGATCTAATAGCGAGCGCTCTGTATCAGGCGTGCAGAATATTCCAGGACTCGATGTGGAGCGAATTCGGCTAGCTGCCAACTCAAGCGTGTTTCTGAGATCATGCTCTGGTTCAGAGTCGTCCAAATCAACGACAGTAGGCTTCTTGAACTCAATGGTGCGAGCATGGCGGAAACTCGCGAGTGGCTGAGTTTTGTGGATGGACGTAGATGCAGCCTTCCTGCGCTTCTCAGACGGAAGAGCGGCGTCGTGTGCTGCTGGCTTGGCTTTATGAGGTCTCCCGCGTTTCTTGGTGACCGAGCTCGAGGTCTGAGAGGCTGTCGGCGGTGGAATTGTGGAGTCATGTCGCATGTCTGCCGGCATCGTGACAGTCGCTTCCTGTGAGTCATCGGCCACCGAGGTGGTGGTCTGCTCTAGGGCACCTGACTTCTTGCGCAGTTTCTTTGCTACAGGCTCAGGGTCCTGCAGTGATCCAAGAGGTAAACCGTGTCGCAGGAAGCAGCTCAGGACTTCGCACTCGATAGGCTCGGACGGATCATAGTGCGCGCCGCTTTTACTCTTCCAGATGCTCCAGTCCTCTCCCTCAGGCTCTCCATTGATGTCGATCTCGACGGCAGGAAGCGGTTTGAATGTGACTTTGGTTACGGACGTCGCGGGCTGCTCCTCATCTGCATCGACTTTCTTCTTCCGCGTGCGCTTGAGCTTAATGTCGAAACTTATCTCGTTGTCTTGCCGAGCCTCTTCCGAGTTGCAGCGAGCAAGGTGCTTGGTCATGAAGATCGGCGCTAGGTGCCTTATGTAGCCCTTCGTCCAGATGTTGTAGCGTTGTCGGAGCAGAATTCTGAGCTTCCGCTGGTCAACTTGCTGCTGAGATCCGTGCCTCAACCCTCTGAGGCTCTGTATTTGCTCCACAGGAGACACGGTGGGTCTGCGATAGTGGTTCAGCGCCTTTAGATCCGGGAAATTTGGCGGCAGCTGGATCAGTTTGTTGACGCTCCGCATTGCGCCCTCAAGCTTCATGCGCCACGCGGGAAGTTCACGCTTCTCAACACGACAGAGCTCGCTGGCGACTCCGAGTGCTTTGCGAGAAAGAAGCTTGGCTGCCTGTGGTCCGCAGCCGGGCACGCCTTTGACATTGTAGTCTCCGCCCGAAAGCATGGCGAAAAGCACAAGACTTTGAGCGTCCAGATCGTGCTGTGCAAGGATACGGTCGGCGTAGTGAACTCGCACATGACCCTCGACACGCTTGCCGCCGACCTTATGAGCTTCCATTTGGCACGTTGCGCCGAACATAAAGCAGTCGCTATCATCTGACCAAACGACGTCGACGATACCCGCTTGCTGCATTCTCGCGCATTCGGCTTCGGCTTCAGCAGGTGCACTGTAGCGGTCAGCCAGATATCGCAAATCTCGCTTGCGCTGTGTCAGCTCACCGATGCCGTGGGACTTTGAGATGATCGAGCGTCTGCTCAAGCAGCTTGATTCGCTCGTAGTCGACCTTTCCTCCACCGCGCCGGCCTCTCTTCCATGGCCGTCTGGGTCCATCGAAGACAAAGATCATCTGTATATTGAGCTTGAGCAAGCGGAGAATCCGCCACAGGATCGTCTTCTCAATGGGGTTCGCGGTAGCCTCCTTCTCGCGGATCTGCGCTACCTGAGCGTCGGTGAGATTGTTGAACCGCCATCCGGCTTCGTCAACGGCTATACGCAGTGGTCTACCTTCCTTCTCGAAGTGTCCCGTGGCGAAGTCCGCGATGGTGGTCACCTCGCCGTCGCCAATCACATCCCACAACCTGATCGGAATCAGCAGAGATTTCCAAGGACTTGTGAGAAGTGGACAACTGACCCTGCGATCCCCATGACACGCTCCTCCCGCTCAGGCTGTACCAGCTGCCTCACATTCTTGATAATGCCGAATGACTCGAGATCTAGATGTGGAAGTCGCGAATCGCCTTGTCACGCTAGAGCGCGTCGGAACGTGGGAATGGTCTTTTGCTAAACGCTTCCTTTGCTTATCCAGTACGAAAGCGCGCCGCCAGACCGTCTCAGGCCTGCATCCCTCAAATGCTATGCATGCGATAGGCTGCGTCCGCTAGAGTCGAGTTACAGTGCACGCAGTTCAGCTGTACAGAAACAGTGTCGTGCACGGCATACGAAGCTACAGCGCTTGGAGTATGTAAGGCGCCACTCGCGGATCTGAGAAACCAGGATCTCAGAATCACCACTTCTTATGAATAGCCGCGACAACTACAAGCCATTGGTGAACTTGTGGTCAGTCAGCCGCAGGCGGTGTCAGGATTGGCTCATCTGTTGGTCGGTGAACCTCTGTGTGTTCATCAACAATCGCAGAAAAACGGCGCAAGCCTGTCGTGTCCTTGGTCAGCCGCAGGGCCTGGAAAGGGGCGACAACGTTGGGATCTGTTCCAATCCTACCGTACGTCGAGGGCGATCACACCTTTCCATACAGGGAGCACACACAGGAAGCCTTAGGACATAGTCTCTTTATATGCTTGGCGATGACTTCGCTTGCAACGCCCCGCACATCTCAAACTGATAGTCAATCCTTGTTTCCACGTTTCCTTACGACTCACCGACGGAAGGTTCTCTAGGCAGCTTGGCGCTCGGTCAGCTGGTCGATACTGACGGTGCAAGCAGTCAGGATCAAGGAACATGTTACCTGCCGATCGAACAGTGGCCAAGTGACCCAAGAGCTTCACCGCGACAGAGATCCATTGTGGATTGCCAGAGGCAGGCACGTCTCCGATGGCGAAGCCGGCGAACACCTCCAGACAGGAACATGAAACAGTGCCGAGAGATGAGCTGTGAATTGTCACTTAGCCGCCGCAACGATGCGGAATCTGATCCCCATACTGATTCGCCAGCTTGTCTTGATCTTCAGGAATAGGGCGACAACATCCAAGTCAGGACTTGTGGTCCACGACTCGACTCTCGCAGGAACATGCTCGGAGTTCTTGGTGGCCGTGAAAGTGAGTAGGTTGGCACGTCTATCCCGCCCAGGTGTGATGACACGTGGGCTTGGCGTAGCACCCCCTTCAGCCTCAAGCTAAGTGGTGACCGTCACATTCAGTCACCAACCCCGGAAGACGATGTTGCTGATGAAATACAGGTTTCAAGACCTCCCTGCGCTGAATACCATCGCGAACACTTCGGCACAGCTTCGAAGGACGCGGTATGCGAAGAGAGAGCCACATCATGGAGCGTCGGTTGGGCCGTCTGCTAGTACTAGAGACATCCTGGCGGACAACAGCCCAGCCAAGCGTGCACGAGTCGCGGACCTAAAGATGCGTTCCAGTCCACCATTGTCTCTGCGCTTTCGTGTCCCGTCCCACTTTCCGAGCAAAAGATGCTCCCCGCGCGGCCAAGAGCCTCCGGCATTGTGTGGCAAGGCATATTCCATTGCACACGGCACACGATGAAGCAGTGCGATTCATGACCATCAACGCTATCTCCTGACTTGTCGCAGCTGTGTTGACGACAAAAGGTATGAGGAGCAACGTCCGATCTTTGACTATCTGCCTCCGTTCATAATCATAAAGCTTTCCCAGGGCCAGCACCTGCATCCATTGCATCAATTTTCTGTCATCTTTTCTACATGCTCTTCACTCACGCTCTTGTTCTCGCCGGTCTGGCTATCTCATCCTCCGCTGCGCCGGTCGAGGAACGACAGACTCAGTGCTCAGCTTACACTCTGATCAACATCCGTGGGACTGGCGAGTCCCAGGGAGAGTCTTCAGGCTTCCGCACCGTGAACAGCCAGGTCCGCAGCCAGGTCTCTGGTGGTAGTGTTGTAAGTCTCGGCCTC
Source organism: Oleoguttula sp. CCFEE 5521 (assembly GCA_036872775.1). Classification (NCBI taxonomy): domain Eukaryota; kingdom Fungi; phylum Ascomycota; class Dothideomycetes; order Mycosphaerellales; family Teratosphaeriaceae; genus Oleoguttula; species Oleoguttula sp. CCFEE 5521. The sequence goes on along the minus strand of JAVRRP010000828.1, from coordinate 9,479 downwards.
CCACAGCACATCACGCAAGCTCTCGACTCACACCGGATCACAGTACAACACCGTCTACCCAGCCAGCTTCAGTCAGAACTCCGCTTCCGGTACTCGCGACATCGTGAGCCGTGTTGCCACGATCCTCCGCTCCAATCCAAACGCCTGTATCATTCTCGAGGGCTACTCGCAAGGTGCGGCGGCCACGGTCGACGCAATGTCGGAGTTGACAGGCGCCTCATATGACGCAGTCAAGAGCGTCCTGCTCTTCGGCAACCCCAAGCATAAGAGCGGCCTGGCCTGCAACGTCGACCAGAATGGCGGCACTACTACACTCAACGTCAACGGCATCAGTGCCTCTCGCTACAGTGCTGGGATCCCGGCGAACTGGGTCGCGAAGACTCTGGACGTTTGCAACTGCGTAAGTCGTGGCTATGCTCACCTGGTAGTCTCGCAAGCCTCAAGCTGACCTTTGGGTTTCAGGGCGACGGTGTTTGCGATACTACGCACGGACGCGGCATCAATGCTGAGCATCTTGAGTATCCGCGCTCGACTAGCATTCAGAGGTTGAGCACGAACTACATCGTCGGTCGTCTCCGTGGTACTGCTTAAAGTGGAACAGACAGACTGGAATTCGTATGTAGTATTCCGCAATGCAGAGAGCGATTGGGGGTTGAACAGCACTCGTGGGTGCATGTAGGGGAGAATCTTTGCTTGGTAGAGTCGCCTGAATTCATGTCATCTCACTTCATACCCATCGAGGTCTCATGATGAACACCCACACAGTCCACGTGGCTTCCGGCCTGCAGTGTCTACTTTAGCACCAGCATCGAATGTTCTCGATATGCTTGCTTCGAGGCGTCAATACTGTGATAGTGTCGCAAGTCACATTCAGGCTCCGATCGCGAAATGAGATTTTCTTTTAGAACGACAGGCACTGCGCGCTTTTCTCTCTAACTTACTTTCGAACGAACGCGATATCTGCAGTTTAGTAGCGGATGTCCATGACCCATGAGGGAAAAGTCCATCACGCCGCCAGTAGTGCCTATCACGGCGCCGATATCCCCGGCCACACAAGCCTTTCGCCTTGCGATCTCGGCAGCGTTAAGCTGTTTAGCGTCGACCAGCATCATCGCTGAGGTGGCAACGCAGTCTCAGTCATGAAACTCCGCTCGCTGGCACGCGTACGCTCTCATTGCAATGCCGAGAGGCCCGACACACCCGAGTAGACTACATTGCGAACGTCATCCGTCGCCCTAGTCGTTGGCAGAGTAGCAAAGGATTTGGTTGCGTGGCACAGATAAGTACAAGTCTTATTATTCTGGACATCTGGCTACACGCGTATTCCTATCATTTCTTTGCGTGTCATCTTGCATCGCTGCAATCAGAATGACTACAACGAGCAGGGCTTCGTTCGATACTGAAAAGTCCGACGGCGAGAAAGATCTCGAGTCTGCTCCCTACCTAAGCTATCCCGAACGCAGCCATCAATCACCTGGCGAACGAACACCTGTCGATGTCGAGACGCGTCCTAGCAGTCTTCATCACGAAAAAGGCATTGCCTTCAAGGTCACCTGGGACGACAACGATCAACTAAACCCGAAGAACTTTGCCTTCCGATACAAAGTCTGGGTCACCGTCCAGCTCGGCATGCTAGCACTCGCCGCATCAATGGGCTCATCCATCATCGCGCCAGCAGAACCTGCCATCGCCGCGGAGTTCCTCATCAGCGCCGAAGTCACCGTCCTCACTGTCTCCTTGTACGTCCTCGGCTTCGCTCTCGGCCCATTACTCTGGGCTCCTCTCAGTGAGCTCTTTGGTCGCAAAGTGAGCATGCTTCCAGCGATGTTCATCTTCAGTCTCTTCTCCATAGGCACTGCGACCAGCAAATCAGCTGCCGCTGTTTTCATTACGCGCTTCTTCAGTGGAGTGTTCGGCAGTGCGCCAGTCTCAAACGTCTCTGCAGCACTTGGGGATATGTATGAGCCGAAGGCAAGAGGGATTGCTGTGTCGTTCTACGCTTTGGCTGTCGTGGGAGGCCCGACGATCGGACCTGTCATCGGTGCGGCACTTACGGAAACCCTTTCGTGGCGCTGGACGCAGTACATTCAAGCGATGTTCGGCTTCTCCGCAACGGCGCTCTCTCTGTTTTGCATGCCAGAGCTCTACGCACCTGTACTGCTCTCCCGTAAAGCCAAGTCCCTGCGGAAGACCACTGGAGAAAGTCGCTATTACCACCCTCACGAATCACAATCCTTCTCCGTCCGCTCGATCATAACAAAACACCTCGAGCTACCTTTGAAAATGCTTTTCACCGAGCCTATGGTCACCGCAATAGCTCTATACGCCTCCTTCGTCTACGGATTGCTATACCTCACACTCGAGGTCTTCCCCATAGTCTTCGCCCAGGACCGCGGCTGGGGACTGATTGTCTCTACCCTCCCGTTTCTCGGCCTCTTCGTCGGAGTCTGCTTCGCACTCACCATCAACTTGGCTACTCAGCCTTGGTATGCGCGAGCGGTCGACGCAAACGGCGGGAAAGCAGTCCCCGAAGCACGCCTCCCACCTATGATCATTGGCGGCCTACTCTTTGTGATTGGACTTTTCTGGTTCGGCTGGACTGCCGCCCCCTCAATCCCCTGGATCGTACCCGTGATAGCCACAGCCTTCATAGGAGCAGGCTTCAACGTCATCTTCCAACAGTGCATCAACTTCTTGGTTGATACATACGCCCTTCATGCAGCATCAGCAGTGTCAGCTAATACCTTCCTCCGGTCACTTATGGGGAGCGGACTACCATTGGCTGCGAAACCAATGTTCGCGGCCTTGGGTGTGGGACCTGCGATGAGCATTCTCGGTGCGGTTGCAGTGTTGGCGCTGCCTGCACCGGTGCTGTTCATGAAGTACGGCAAGAGATTACGCGCGAAGAGTCGGTTTACGCAGGAAGGGGAGTGAGTGGAAGTGCTCTCGTAACAAGTTGATGCTGGGTAAGGCTCATGCCAGCTTGACCGCGAGAGCGAAACCGGGACTACTGTACGAGTGAGAGGCATCGTACCAGGGTACTCGGAACGATGAGCCCTGCAGCGCTTTCGCCTCTCGCTGGGGTGCACATTGCTTGCATGCTCATGTACATCTGGCCGCAAGGACCCATTACCATTCTCAGACCAGTAAGGAGCGAGCTCAACCGCCTCATGAGCGATTCTGCGGCGCTTCTCTGCGGCATTGACTGATCATCCCGCTGCTTCCATCAAAGAGAATACAGCAACGTACGACGAGTTCCCGCAGTCATGAGACTGGTATGGGTTCAGGAATACTAGGAAGGACAGAAGGCATAGCGACAGCTCTCGACGGCTTGACAAGCTGACTGTTGGATGCTCCGGCTACTGTGAGAGATGCTCAAGAGATTGGCCACAGGTAGGAGACGTGAGTTGAGCTATCCGCGAGGTTCTGATAGGGCTGGATAGGAAGTTGGTATCAGATTATAGATGCATAGATCCATACATTTTACACTCTAGAACGTATCATCCTCATTCCATCCCTTCTTCACCAGACTCGGGCTCTCCTCCTCCTCCCTGCCGTCATCAATCCCCTCGATCTCATCCGTGTCCTCGGCCCCAGCCGTCATAAGCAAATCCGCCACGATCCGCTTACTCGCCTCCCTCGCCGGCGTCTGCAGTAGCCGACTTTGCGGGACATGGAACTGCATCGTCTTGGGAGGCGACATCCCAAAGTCATCATTGTCGTCTTCGGAGTCTGAGGCTGCAGTTGAAAAGGCTGAGGTTCGTGCGGTCTCAGGGCTGAAGAGCGAGCGGCCAGTGCTGGTCTTCGGCGCTGTGGCTTTCGTGCGGGCTGGGGTAAGGATCGAGAGGCCTGGCGTTCGTGGCGCTAGTTCCGTAGGTCTCCTCGGTGGGGCGGGGGAGAAGAGATCACTTCGAAGCTGGGGCGCGGATATCTCAGGCGAAGATTGCGGGGAGTCATCCCACGGCTGCTTGATGGTATTCGTAGCTGCACCGGGCGTCGGTCCTGTTTGTTGGGTTACTCGCTCGCGGCGCTGCGTGTGCGGGGTGGCTTGCACGCGGTAGTGTTTGTCGAGGACGTTGCGGTGGAGGAAGGCGTCTGCGTTTTGCTCGCGGGATGCTGTGCGTTGAGCTGAGGATTGATTACCTGATTGAGGCTGGAAGGGGGAAGAGTCCAGCTGAGTCTGCTGTGGTCGCGGTGTGGAGGGTTCCGAAGGTGTGTCGGTGAGCGCGAGTGGATTTCTCCCGGTGTACTTGCGCGGCGAGGGAGAGCGGAACGATGCGGTCGTCCGCTTGCCGGCCTTTGTGCGTTGCTGGCTTGATGGTCCGCTCCTTGGCTTGCCAGTCGATGCAGTCAGCTTGGGCGTCGACTGCACTCCAGTGACCTGCGTGGGCGAGTCTACGGTAAAGCTATCGTCCTCATCTGCTCCTTGCCTGCCACCGCTGCCATTCTGATCATCCTGCTGAGGCGTACGCAGCGTGCTGCCCTCCTCTGTGGCATCCTCCGTCTGCGTCACTTGCTCATCATCTAGTGCACCCTCCTCATATCCTGACAGCGAGACATTCGCCGAGGCCTCGAAGAAGTGTTTCCAGAATTTCGACCCTTCCCATACATTGCCACTATGCTTAGCATACTGCTCGACGATTGGGAGAATGCTGCCAGTGACTATGCGATGCGCTTTGCTGAAGTTCCCATCGATTTCCTGCAGCGTGAGGGTGATCTGTTGCTCCAGCCGTTCCAGCTCTTCCGTGAGGGTCAGTGTGCGATTGCGCAGGTCAGATGGGCGTGACATGGCAACTGCATATATGAGGTGCTTCGGTCAGTACTGTGAGCCTTCGAACCGTCCATCTGTGGTCTGCATCGTCGATACCACGGCTGTCCAGAAACGCGCTCCCGATCAAGGCGCGTCACTTTCGTGTTGCGGGCAGGAAATGCCCCTCCTAGCAACTCCAACGCCTCCCTCCTTCTCCTCATCTCACACCATGCATACACTCGGGTATGCGGACCATTACAACACGAAGCTGCAAGAAGCCCGAGGCCAATCGAAGGACCATGGTATTCCCGGACAACTTCACGCGGACTGAGAACCGCCCAGCAATGGCCAAGGTAGGTCTGGGGTAAGACGGTCCTCTTCATCCTCCTCTTTTGCATTCACATCTCATCCTACACGCTCTCCATCCTGTATACATCCATTGCGGGCCTCTCTACAATCCTACTCTCAAGCAACATCCCAGAGTCAAAGCTCCACTTCAGCCAGTAAAGGTCACCATGTCGAATAGCAAGCGAACAGCCATCGTAACAGGCTCCAGCCGTGGCATGTAAGCATGACTGTCCTGCCTTCCAGGTCCTGGCTTGCAGACTGACAGGTCTCCTACTCAGCGGCAAAGCCATCGCGCTCCGCCTCGCGCAAGACGGCTACGATATCTGCGTGAATGACGTAAAAGCAAACCAGCAGGGAGCTGAGGAGGTCGCTGAGGAAATCCGCAAGCTCGGCCGCAAGTCCACAGTCGCGTTAGGCGATGTCTCCGTCCTCAGTGAGGTCGAGCAGATCGTGCAGAAGAGCGTCAAGGATCTTGGAGATCTCAACACGATGTATGATTGCACTCACCATAACCTCGATTGCAGGAGCTTGGTCAGAAACGGCGACTCAAAGCCTAGCATGACTGACCCATCAACCCCAGGGTAGCAAATGCCGGCATCGCTCAAGTCAAACCCCTCCTCGATCTCACAGAAGCGGACTTCGAACGCATGTTCCGCGTCAATGTCTTCGGCGTGCAGAACTGCTACGCCGCAGCCGCTAAACAGATGATCGCGCAGAAAAACTGCACGCCCGAGCAGCCGGGGAAGCTGATCTCGGCGGCCTCGATCGTGGCCTTCAAACCCTTCCCCTTGCTGTCGCATTACTCGGCTAGTAAGTGGGCAGTGAGGGGCTTGAACCAGGCGTATGCGATGGAGATGGCGGAGCATAACATCACCGCAAACAGCTGTGAGCCCACCCATCCGGCCTCAAGACCCGACTGCAACAGCTAGCTAACGCAAGCACAGATGCTCCAGGAATCGTCGGCACCGCGATGTGGGATCTCATCGACGAGGAGCTGGGCAAGAAGACCGGCGCCAAGAAGGGCGACACAATCGCAAAGTACACTTCCGATCTCATTGCGCTGAAGCGGCTTAGTGTACCTGAGGATGTGTCGAAGTTGGTGAGCTTCCTCGCGGGCAGGGATAGCGATTATATCACCGGGCAGTGTCAGGTTGTTGATGGAGGGATTATATTTACTTAGACGATGGAGAGCGAGGAGCACGGGTGGGATGAAGTCAAGTTGTACAAGTCAGTTGTCAGCCTTTCACACCTCGCTTGGTGCGCATGTCCTTGCGCCGATGATTCTCGCTGCCCATACGACCTGCATGTGTATGCTCGCTCTCCCTGTGCCCTCTGGCATCCACCGTCGAGCTCAACGGCCTCTGGCTCGAGGGTCCGCAGCGTCGCGGTGAAAGCACGACCGCAATGAATCTAATGTACATGTAGATTTACATGTAGACAAGCCACCTCGTCAGTCACAGTGATGTCGTTCCAGCTACGTGCAGCGATGACTGACCCGCGTTCGCGCCATGAACTTTGACAACACCGCCGCAGTAACACCCCTGTAGGGCTCGTACTCGCACTGAAGCAACATGCTTGACGTCAGTCATTGACTCGTGCTTGCACGTTGCGAGTTCGGTCACTTGGCCAGAGGTCGCTACTGTCTCTGTAGCTTCGTTGATCCCGCGCATGATGTCGTAGCTGGACCTGTTGAAGGATAGCCGTAGTAGTCTACTAGACGACAAGTATGACCCGCAAAGTTGGATACAATGGCGTTTCGAAATGCAGCTTACCAGTCTTGCTGAGGCACGAACCCTACAACAAGCGCGAAAGCTGGCTGTGCATACTGCAACTGGGTTGCGCCTAGCCGTGTGTTGGACATGCGAGGGCAACATAGCTTTGCTTCTCCAGGAGTTTTTGACGCTTAGCTACAGCAGTAAAATCCCGCCCTGCTACGTTCGGAAGAGGCACGGCTTTAGAGAGCACGTCAAGATCTGGCGCCACTGTCCCGATTGCTGTGCATACCGCGGTAAATGTAGTGAGTGCTCTTGTAGTAGCATACGAGTGTGTCCAAGTTCCCGGAGAAGCGAATCCACCTTTGACGCGATTTGCGGAGGGATGTAGGAGCTAGCCTCGTGGATATGAGACCTCTACGCCTCAAGATCGCTCCAGGCATCATAGACCGTGTCGTGAGGGCATCGCCCGTCACGCGCCGACGGTCGAGGAGTGAGGGGCTTCATTCTGATCGCTCGTCCCGTGCTCGGTCTTGTCGGGCGCGAAGCCGTTGTTCGCGTGAGAGGTTATCGCTTCGGCGGTAACAAGGAGCTCCTATCGGTCGACAGTCGAGGTACCGCAATGGTAGCGGAATGCGAAAGCTTGCGATCTAGCTCATATTTGATGCCATAGTCCGGGCTTACTGTACCGCGCGTGGCCAGATCTCTACAGACATTTGTTGAATGTCGGGAGGAGCAGTACACACCTAGTGTACATTTGACAGATCCGGAGAGCATCCCAGACTATCGCTGGCTGGAATTGCTACATGTGTGCGGCAGTCCCGGTGCTGTGGAAGCGGCCTTTTCGACGGGGCCTAGGCCTATAGCTAGCTGGCGAAGCGAGCATTCGTCAGTGGCAAAGGTGCTGCCCCATCGCGATGAAGGGTCATGTCTGGATGTGCCTGCTCGGGCTCTACCGACGCAACGTGGCGATCGCATCACATGCACAGTCGCGAGCGCCGACCCGTCGAAAGACCGTTACAGTAGTTGCGCCATCGGAGTCGACGCCGTTTACATGTCAAAGGTTCACGTGCTTCCTCGGTCACCGTTGCTGTAGCTCTTCATCTCAAGGCCTTGCTCGCTATGGCCGCACGAGCACATCGTCGCAACTACCGCATTATTCAAAGTCGGTAGCGTATATCGACTAGCCAGGAGACCAGGTCATCTCGGACAAGAATAGCCGGGACTTTGGATGTCGCCATCATCTCACTGCAATGGCAAGTTGCCCGATGAAGTGAAGATGCTGATTGTGATCGTCTGCAGGGCGCAAGGCTGCAGATGTTGCCACGCTGAGCGGATATCACTCCCGCATTACCATCAGCCTGTAGCGAGGGGTAGATGATGTGAGAGTGGTGATGGAAAGACTCGCTAAAGAACGACGCGAGCCAGTGAGCGGAGGGGAGGATCCTAATCCGATGGTACCTGAAGATCTCTCGCCCAGAGAGGATGCGCTGCCGTTGCAGGGTTCCCAGATTCGTGCCACCTCGAGTCGTGGCGTTGTCAATACGGTTTAGCGGCGGAAGCCACCCGTCGAGCACTATTCTCGGACCATCAACGACGTCGAATTGAAAGGAGCGTAGTAGCAAAATGAGATTGCGTTATGCACGCATTGAACAGGCAATCATGCACGATGCTACCCAGCTGACTTGCCCATTTTCCATCTCGCATACCATCTCCTCGGTCGATTTATTGGCTACCTTCGCTTTGGGCGATGCGCATCAATGCAGAAGGAAGGGATGGCTTTCGAGCGCCTTCTGTGTATCCTTCAAGCTCCCAATGGCGGTGGCATTACTTCCTTCAGGCGCTGGCGTGGCTGGTCGCTCCGTTCGCCGAGAGTCACCGACTGTGAGAGTGTGAGAGCAAGTCTGATCGCATTTCAATGCGCGAACGAGTGTCGCCGGTATACCCCGCCCGACCCACAAGTACCTCTGCTCCGGTAATGCAGACCACTGAACGTCGATGCGACTATGCTGTAATTTCTGCTATTGATGAAGCGCTCTGACCAGGCTGCTTGCTCGGCAGTAAAATGGACGGCGGTAGGATCCTTAAGCTTCTTTTTTAGGAAGGGCGGCGGCCTATTTTTAACGATCGCTCAATAGTGACAGTCCCGTCCGCTACAGTACATCGCGCACCGAACCACGACCGCTAGGCTTTGGTCAACCCAAGCGGCTCCCAGTCGAGTCCGTCGTGGGGACGAGTGTACCGTCTACCCCAGATCGTGCGCACACGACGCACAGCGGCAGTGCCCTGGGCAAGCCTGGCCGCTGTTACGGGGCCAGTCAGATGCCAGTACCTGGCATCTCGCAAGGTGTGGACGGCCTCCACTCCTCAAGCCGCTTCCCTTTCTATCACTTTGCGCTTGTATTGCCGCGAAGTAGTACACAGCCACTGCACTTCTGTCGCTCATTCGATGATTGCATCCGTACTGTCTCTATAGCTTGCGGCCTCGCGCAATCGCCACATTCAAGCGGCTACTGCCAGATACGTTGACAGTGCGCCAGATCTGCACCACTTCCATTTCTCGCATCCTGCTCGCTTTTACAAGACCTTGGGCTGATGCCATCTGGGACATTCTGAAACTGCACACAGCAGCGCTTCCAAGCCTGAACCCGACATCTCGGCTTCATTCC
>JAVRRP010000827.1:0-13639 GCA_036872775.1 Oleoguttula sp. CCFEE 5521 | reverse complement strand
TGGTCTCCCAGATCCACGAGGAGGCTCGCAAATTCGCCTACCGCTCGTGGGTGCGTCCTTGCGTCGTCTACGGTGGTGCGGACATCGGCTCCCAGCTCCGTAGCATGGAGCGTGGCTGCGATCTCCTCGTCGCTACTCCCGGTCGTCTCGTCGATTTGATTGAGCGTGGCCGCATCTCGCTCGCAAACATCAAGTACCTTGTCCTCGATGAGGCTGACCGTATGTTGGACATGGGTTTCGAGCCTCAAATCCGCCGCATCGTCGAGGGCGAGGACATGCCTCCCACCCAAGGCCGCCAGACGCTCATGTTCTCCGCTACCTTCCCCCGCGACATTCAGATGCTTGCTCGTGACTTCTTGCGCGAGTACATCTTCTTGTCGGTCGGACGTGTCGGATCTACCTCTGAGAACATCACCCAGAAGATTGAGTACGTTGAGGACGCCGACAAGCGCAGCGTTCTGCTCGATATTCTCCACACCCACGGTGCTGGTCTGACGCTCATCTTCGTCGAGACTAAGCGTATGGCTGACTCGCTTTCCGACTTCCTCATCAACCAGAGCTTCCCTGCTACCTCGATTCACGGTGACCGCACTCAGCGTGAGCGTGAGCGCGCTCTCGAGATGTTCCGTACTGGTCGTGCACCTATCCTCGTAGCTACTGCTGTGGCTGCTCGCGGGTGAGTTCCCTTTGAGAGTCAACACATACCTAAAACTTGCATTCACTGACATCTTTAAAAGGTTGGACATTCCTAACGTCAAGCACGTCGTCAACTACGATCTGCCCACCGACATCGACGACTACGTTCATCGTATTGGTCGTACTGGACGTGCCGGCAACACCGGTGTCTCTACCGCCTTCTTCAACCGCGGCAACCGCGGCGTCGTCCGTGATCTCCTCGACCTGCTTAAGGAGGCCAACCAGGAGGTCCCTAGCTTCCTCGAGAGCATCGCCCGCGAGGGTGCCGGTTTCGGCGGTGGTGGCAGCAGCCGTGGCGGTCGCTCCGGCGGCGGTCGTGGCCGTGGCTCAGCTGCTACTCGCGATGTGCGTTCGTTCGGCGGTGGTCAGCGCCCTCAGTACGCTGGTGCAGGTGGCATGGGCATGGGTGGCGGCGGTGGCTATGGTGGCGGTAGCGGATACTCTGCCGGCGGCATGGGCGGTGGTGGGTACGGTGGCAGCTACGGCAACCCCAGCGGCCCCGGTGGCAACAGCTGGTGGTAGGGCCTCAGTCCCATGCCACCTCAGGTGCTGATGCCGCGGTGAGCTTCTCTATCACCACACGGACCTCCGACACCCTTCGACCACACACCACAGATTCTGGGCCATCACTGGGTCACTGGCGTTACATTACATTGGCACGGGGAAATAGACGTGCATCACTGGGCTCTCAAAGGCAGACCGGATCTGCAACGCTGTACATCATGGCTTTGTGCGGACCTGGGGTGCTTTACGACCAGCAGCACGACGAGCGGTGCGATCGACGAGCACTCCTCATCAAGCGTCTGCTTCTCCTCTTTTCTTTCTTGCGGCGGTTACATCACTAAAGCGGGCTTTGCACTCGCGCAACTAACGCTTTCGGTACCGAACACACACACGACATGCTGTTCGTCAACCGCCCGGCAACCGGGCGCAGGGCGATAAAATACATGGTATGCACAACAACGGATCCTGGTGCTGGAATGCTGCGTTCTAAGCGATTGCATGGCCTGCGGTGTTTTCCTTGTTGGGGCTGGCTCGCGGAACAGATGATACCTCGATAGACTTTTATTCCCCAATGGTGGCGGAGTGGGAGTCTCTGACGGAGACTGCCGAAAAGGCGGCATCATGGGGGATCATGCAATGGGCTTGGCTGGCGATGGAGGATCCTGGCGAGACACGCTGGGAGCTTCTGATACCTGGTCGGGCGATTGGGAGAGCATTTGGCGAGGGCGTAGTATAGAATTGGCGTATAATGGAGTGCGATTGACTCCAGCCTTTATGGCATTCTCATTCTTTCTTTACCACGAATGCGTCCTGGCGTTCGGACGTGCTACTGCTTGCGAAGGTCCACGCAGGTACAGTGCCCGGGCGACCCATGAACTCCCATGCGAGCAGTGCAGCTGCAGGTACTAAGCACTGTTGCGACAGCTATACATCAGCCTGAAGTGCTTCGATCTTCTGCATCTAATATTATTTCCGCAGTGGAGGAGAATAACCGCCAAGCTTTCTCCACACCCGATTGCCGACAGCTTGACCTCATGCTTCATCAAGCGTGCATACTCCGCACGACATCATGCATCCGGGAGAATCAATGTCTGCGCGTCCGCAAGCATTCGGCGCACTGAAGCCTTCTTGGCTAAAGACGTTGCGGGCGCTACTCCACCATCACATGCACTCCGCAGCAGCAATACGATCATCCCCGCATTCGTGCCTGGATGTAACGGTGCGTTAACAACCTAGTATGGATCCAATGTCAAGGTACAGGCCAGTAGTAGACAGCCCATGACTCTGTGCAGCGAGCGGAGCTAGACTACGTGCCATACTATCCGGCCAGGTCAAGTACATAGCTCTCCGATTCCTCCCTCACCGTCTCCTTCTCTCAGCTACGCCATCCACATCCTCTCAAGATGCGTGCCACACTCGCGGCCGCCGCCGCTTTCCTGAGCAGCCATGCCCTCGCCCAACTTCAGACCGGCATCTACACGCAATACCCCGACTGCGTCAACGGCCCCGCCCTCCTCACCAGCAACCTGGTCTGCAACCCCAACGCCTCGCCCCACGACCGCGCCGTCGCAATCATAAATGCCATGAACATCACGGAGAAACTCGACAACTTGCTAGACGTCGCCAATGGCTCCGCCCGCTTAGGTTTACCGCCTTACGAGTTTTGGTCAGAAGCGCTGCATGGTGTTGCGGGGAGCCCGGGGGCGAAGTTCAACACGAATGGGACGTTTAGCTATGCGACTAGCTTTCCTATGCCGATTACATTTTCGGCGGCTTTTGATGATGATTTGGTGGAGGAGATCGCGACGGTCATCAGTACGGAGGCGAGGGCTTATAGTAATGCTGGTAGGTTTGAAGACTGAAGTGATGCCGTTGTGAGACTGTGGTACTGACGATTGTGCCAGGGCGGTTTGGACTCAATGCGTTCACACCGAACATCAATCCTTGTGAGTATTGATCTCCCATGAGAAAGGGGACATCGAGGCTGACGGTATATCAGACCGCGACCCACGCTGGGGACGAGGTTCTGAGACACCTGGCGAGGACCCTTTGCGTACCTCTGGCTATGTCAAGCGGCTGCTCATTGGGCTTGAGGGGACCGATGCAGGGCTCTTCAACACTAGCCACAGTGGCTACAAGAAGATGATTGCTACTTGCAAGCACTTCTCCGGGTACGGGAGACCGAATCTTAGTGCGTGGAATGATGACTGACTGGTCACCTCAGATACGACCTCGAGACCCAGCCAGTGCGCTACGGCTACGATGCCAAGATCACTTCCCAGGACCTCGCGGAGTACTACATGCCGCCGTTCGAGATGTGCGCTCGTCAGAACGTTGGCTCGTTCATGTGCTCGTACAACGCTGTGAACGGCATCCCATCTTGTGCGAATGCGTACTTCATGAAGACTATCCTGCGCGAGCACTGGGGTTGGACTTCGGACAACAACTTCATCACGTCCGATTGCAACGCCGTTGGCCAGATGGTGGGCAACCACAACTACACCACTACCACTGCTGCTGCTGAGGGCATCTCGCTCACAGCTGGCATGGACAGTGCTTGTATTGTGGCTAACACTGGTGCTGGTAACGTTGTCGATACCCAGGGTGCCTACTACGATGGCTATGCCACCGAGGAAGTCATCACTACTGCACTTGTCAGGCAGTACGAGGCTCTCATCATTGCTGGGTACTTTGACTCGGCTGCATCTCAGCCATACCGGTCCATTGGGTGGTCTGCTGTCAATACTCCGTCGTCGCAGCAGCTCGCGAAGACCGCGGCGACCGCTGGCATGACTTTGCTGAAGAACGATGGCGCGTTGCCCATTGCTTTGAAAGGCAAGAAGGTAGCCCTGATTGGCATGTGGGCAAATGGTACGTCATGATGTCCTCGCACACTATCGTGTGCCTCTCACTGACCCAACACACAGGCACCACGAACCTCCAAGGCGGCTACAGCGGCCCAGCCCCCTACATACACAATGCAGTCTACGCCGCCCAACAGCTCGGTCTCCAATACACCTACGCCAACGGTCCCACAAACCAGTCCGTCCTCACTTCGAACTACTCCACAGCCGCCCTGGCCGCCGCTTCCACAGCCGACGTTATCCTCTACTTCGGCGGCATAGACTGGTCCGTCGAAGCCGAAGCAATGGATCGCTACCAGATCTCCTGGCCGCAAGCGCAGCTAGATCTCCTCACCCAACTCTCCAGCCTCGGCAAGCCAGTCATTGTTGCACAACTCGGCTCAATGCTCGATGCTACGCCGTTGCTGAATAACAAGAACATCAATGGCCTCCTCTGGGCCGGCTACCCAGGCCAAGACGGCGGAGTCGCCGCCTTCGAGATCCTCACCGGCGCTGTGGCACCAGCCGGCCGACTGCCAGTAACGATGTACCCAGCCGACTACGTAAACCAAGTCCCCATGTCCAACATGTCCCTACGCTCCGGCCCCGGCAACCCCGGCCGCACATACAAATGGTACTCCGGCGGCGTTCTCCCCTTCGCCTACGGTCTCCACTACACCTCCTTCAGAGCCTCCTTCGCCGTCTCCGCCCCAGCACCCTGGAACTACGGCCACCACGGCTGGAAGAAGAATTACCATGGCCCTACAACCTGCAAGCAGCATGGTAGCTACAACATCCAGGATCTGCTCTCGGGTTGCGATGAAGCACATCCAGATCTCTGTCCCTTCCCCTCAGCCGCCGTCTCCGTGCGCAACACAGGCCGAAAAGTCACGTCGGATTACAGCGCCGTGCTCTTCGTCAAAACCACCTCCGCGGGCCCCGCGCCGTACCCGCTCAAAGAGCTCGTCTCCTACACTCGCTTTGCGGCTATCGCTCCTGGTCACGTCACGACAACCAACCTTAACATCACGCTCGGCGCGCTGGCGAGGAGAGACGAGCAAGGGAATTCGGTCTTGTACCCAGGCAACTACGAGTTCTTGCTAGATGTGCCTACGCAGGCGACGCTGAGCTTTACTTTGACGGGGAAGCAGGTCGTGTTGGATCTGTGGCCACAGCCGCCTGCGAATCAGACTTATGAGGCGGCGATTAATTGCCCGGATTATGGGAACTGCCCACAATTGGGTCAGCCGGTGGCTTGAAAACTCATGGGCAACGTGAGATGACGGTCTACATGATACGAAGACATGATCTGAGCTTAGTAGCAGCAGGAAACGCAAGAAGATAGCTAGTATCGAGTAGCAAACCATACTTTGATAATGCACAGCTCTCGCTGTGACCATGCTACACGCCTCAGCGAATCCTAAGCAAACACCCTACCCCAAACTCACCTCCTAACCGGTCTCTTCTCTTCCTCCCTCGTCCCCTCTGGCCAGCAAATCATAACCGGCATCTCCTCCTCCTCGTCATCCCAAGACGTTCGCCTCAGTACGCCCATTTCCTCAAACCCCAGTTTCTGATACACCGGCACGCCCTCCTTGCTCGCCTCTAGGTAAGCTGGGATACCCAGCTCGCGGCACCTGTCAAGTCCCCATTGCACGCATAGAGTACCTGCGCCTTGTTTGCGCCACTTGGGAGCGACGCAGAGGTACATGAGCAGGCCGTAGGGCTTGCCAGCCATCCAGTGGACGCGCTGTTCGTGCTACGCGAGGCACGGTCAGAGAGTGATCGTGTGGCTTCAGAAGATCTAGCTACTCACCACTGGCCTTCGTAGGCTAAGTAATCGTTCCCTCCCAGCTTCATCCTCCACCCACTCTGCGCTTAGCAGATAGTGGATCTTCTCATACTCCTCTCGACTTCTGTCTCGCGAGTAGATGAACCACTCTGCAGCCGCCACAATCTCCTCGTTCCCAGTAGTCGGATCGATATGCACGCACTTCAGCATCACAGGACCAGGAAATTTGGACGCGTGATCTCGACATGCGTGTAAGTGGCGAGCTGTTGCTGCCTCGAGGACGCCGGGGACTGCGGGATCGCCTGTGTTGAGTAGCTCTGTTGGGTGGCCTTTAAAGGAGTACACGATGAGGGATGTGAGGGCTGGAAAGTCAGCATCTGAGGCGGGGAGAACTTGGAAGGGTAAGGGTGCCATCTTAGGGGACTACTAGTTGTTCCAGTGGTAGGGGAGAAGATATAAATCTGAATACTCGCGTGAGGCAACAGAGAGTGGAAGTTCGAAGAAAATTTCTCTATCTGCTACCTTCCTGAGCAGGAGTCACAATGAGCGACCTGAACTTAGCTTCGCTGACACTCATGCCGCAAGTGGCTGACGATGTGAAGCGTGATGATGAGGAGCATCTCGGCGCCCTTGATGGAAATGAGACCGCTGGATGAACGCGACGCATCTCGCCGTGGATGTGAAGTAATCCGTCAGCTAGCAGCTGAAAGACTTCTCCGCGGTACGAAGGGACTGTTCGCGTGATCACGAGCCATCAGTGCCGGCAAATTGAACCATGCCAATCACTGCAAATGCGGAGAGGATGCGGAATGGCCGATCGCGGGGGCACTAGGCGAACTTTTTGTCGTCACTTTGAGTGAAGTAAGAGCTCTGTGCTCACACCGCGAACTTTGCCTGCACCGCATCGTGTGACTTGACTCAAATTGCGCTCCATAAAACCTTTGGAGTTCTTGCCTTCTTGACAGTACATACACACACAATACCGCCATCATGTGTCCAGCACCAGACGAGGAGACCAACGGTCACGCGAACGGCAACGGAGTCACCAATGGCGCCAACGGCAGCACGAACGGCGTAAACGGAGACCACAAGGACTTCAAGTACGAAGATCGAATTTAGCTACACGATGACCCAACTAACGCCCTCTCCAGAGCCTTCGACACCAACGTCGCCCCCAAAGTCAAGTCCAGCAACCCCTACGCCCCCGTCGGCGACTTCCTCAGCAATGTCTCTAAGTTCAAGATCATCGAGTCGACCCTCCGAGAAGGCGAGCAATTCGCAAACGCCTTCTTCGACACCGAGACCAAGATCAAGATCGCCCGCGCCCTAGACGACTTCGGCGTTGACTACATCGAGCTCACCTCACCCGCAGCATCCGAGCAATCGCGACTCGACTGCGAGGCGATATGCAAGCTCGGACTGAAGGCCAAAATCTTGACGCATGTGCGATGTAACATGAGCGACGCCAAGATGGCTGTCGCGACAGGCGTGGACGGCGTGGACGTGGTCATTGGGACGAGCAGTCATCTGATGGAGCATAGTCATGGGAAGGATATTACGTATATCAAGAACACGGCTATTGAGGTGATTCAGTATGTTAAGAGTTGTGGAAAGGAGATTCGGTTCAGCTCGGAAGATTCGTTCAGGAGTGATTTGGTGGATCTTCTTACGCTCTACAGTGCGGTGGACAAGGTTGGTGTGCACAGAGTTGGTATCGCGGATACTGTTGGGTGAGTTGCTTGGAGTTTGAAATGCTGGAGAGATCTGAAGCTAACATGCATGATAGCTGCGCAACACCACGACAAGTCTACGATCTTGTGCGAACACTGCGCGGTGTCGTCAGCTGCGATATCGAGACTCACTTCCACAACGACACTGGCTGCGCAATCGCAAACGCATACTGCGCACTTGAGGCAGGTGCGACCCACATCGACACCTCAGTCATCGGCATCGGCGAGCGAAATGGCATCACGCCCCTCGGTGGACTCATGGCTCGCATGATTGTCGCAGATCGCGAGTACGTCCGTGGCAAGTACAAGCTCGAGAAGCTCAAGGAGATCGAGGATCTTGTCGCCGAAGCAGTCGAGATCAACATCCCCTTCAACAACTACATCACCGGCTTCTGCGCATTCACGCACAAGGCTGGCATCCACGCCAAGGCAATCCTGAACAACCCATCGACATACGAGATCATCACACCCTCCGACTTCGGCATGAGCAGATACGTGCACTTCGCCTCCCGCCTGACAGGCTGGAACGCCATCAAGTCCCGCGCTGAGCAACTCGGTCTCGGCATGACAGAAGCGCAGATCAAGGCCGTCACACTCAAGATCAAGGCAATGGCCGATGTGCGACCGCTGGCCATTGATGACGCAGACAGCATCATTCGTAACTTCCACTTCAACCTGTCAGCGGACAGTGAGAAGGAATTGCTGCCGCTGAGTGCGGAGGAGAAGAAGATCTTCTTGAAGAAGGAGCAGGAGTTGGCGCAGGCGAAGGAGAAGAGGGCGATTGATGAGCAGGCTGATGCTGAGGCCGAGGTGCCTGTGGCTAAGAAGCAGAGGACTGTGGAGGTCTCGTAGGAGGTCTTGCTCCATTGATCTACTTGTTGTCTGTTGGCAGACTGGCGACTGAGAAGATGTGTCGAGTGGGCATCTGCGATGACTCTGATCGGGGAATGCATCAAGTGTGCGGCGTTACTCGATGTTAGCAGGTGTTCTGATTTGGGGTCTTGAAGATTAAGGCGTGGCGTTGCCTGAAGGTTGATCAAAAGTCAAAAGAGTCTACAACTGTATTATTCGGACTCCAAGCCATCGCCCTTGTTCCGTCTCATCTGCTTCCTTGTCCATGAATACCTGAGCTCATTGCAGCAGAGCGCCAGGAAGGACGGGTTACTCGATTAGGTTACCCGCGCGCATGTCCGACCTCCGAGACTCGAGATATGGCATTGAACATGGGTCTTTCGTGAAGGTAACTACAACACGTAGCCCGCAAAAGTCATGTCTCGATCAATTTGCTCCCGCTGCCTATCGCAGCGACTCCCCCCCCCGCGCCTCTTCCCCGCCCCCTTCGCCCAGACCACAGCTTTCTCCACCACCCCCTCCCACGCCGCCGCCGCAAAGAAGAAAGTCGTCACAAAGCCTGGCGCCCGTCAAGGCACCACTCTCCGCCTCTCGAAAAACAAGCGAGACGCCGGTGGTCGACATCCTGCGCCCGGCGAACGCAAAGCTTCGCGCAAGAAGATCAGTCTCAGCAATCCTAATGCGCTGGAAGTCCAGGGTCTGCAAGACCTCACGAAGGAATTTGTCGCCAGCGAGAGGTTAGCGGAGGTAGAAGGGAGGGTGCTGGGATTTCGGGAGCAGAATGTCGAGGCGCTGAAGGCGCTGGAGGCGTTTAAGCATACGCAGGGGTGGAGGTATTTCCGAAAACCTGCTACGCTTGTGAGGAGGGAGACTGTGGAGTTGGCTAGGGCGATGGAGGGAGCTGAGGGGAGCGCGGAGGGGGCTAAGAGATGGGTGGTGTGTGGGGAGCTGGGGAGAGGGAAGAGTGTGTTGCTGTTGCAGGCAATGGTCTTGGCGCAGCAGAGGGGATGGGTGGTGGTGCATTTTCCCGATGGTGAGTAACAACCCTTTGCTACTCTGCTCAAGAACTAAAACTGACATGAATCCGCAGCCCAAGATATAGCCATCGGCCACTCCAGCTACGCACCCTCAGCAGACGGCAAGGGCTACATCCAACCCCACTACACCGCCGCCCTCCTCTCCAGAATCGCCGCCGCGAACCAGGAAGTCCTCTCCAAGCTCGAACTATCGCAAACTCACGACCTCCCAATCCCAGTCCAGTCCAACATCTCCCTTTCCCGCTTCGCCGAGCTCGGTGCCCGAGACCCAGAGATCGCCTGGCCGATCTACCGCGCCCTCATGAGCGAACTTACGACTGCTTCCGCCACCCGGCCACCTCTCCTGTTCACAATGGACGCCATAGACCACATTATGCGGCCATCTGGGTACTTAGACGGGACTGCTAAGCCGTTACACTCGCATGATCTGGCGATCGTATCCCACTACCTTTCCTTCCTCAACGGCACCTCGCCCCTCCCCCACGGCGGCATGATCCTAGCCTCCACCACCGCTTCCAACCGCCCGAAATCCCCCACTCTCTCGCACATCTTAGCCACGCACACCAGGCCACAACAATGGGATCCGCATCGCGGTTACTCTGCCGCACAGACGCCAACCTGGGATCCATACGCGCCTTTTGACCAGAGAGTCGCGGACTCGTTGGCGGGCGTTGAGGTCAAGGAAGTCAAGGGGTTGAGTAAGAAGGAGGCGAAGGGCGTGATGGAATTTTATGCGCTGAGCGGGATGTTGAGGGGGGAGGTTACGTAGAGATTGGTAGGGGAGAAGTGGACTTTGAGTGGTGGGGGTGTGTTCGGGGAGTTGGAGAGGGGGAGTGTGGGGATGAGGGTTTAGTGTGTAGTGTATCCAATGTATATCTATAGATGCGCAAGAAGAGCGGCTTTGGACACTCGGCGGTCATAAATCGCGTCATAAATCTCTATTTCCTCATTGCACGCGGTTCACGACCAAGTCTGCCTTCGCATCGCTCGAGTCCAGTGCGAAGAAGCCACCGGACTCGCCTTTCTTCGCCCACTTGTTACTTTCGTACGGCGCTGTGAAGATGGACATTCGGAGCACCTCATCTCCGATGTCTGCACTGGCAGTCTGCGTCCACGTCCAGCGTCCAAACGACCAGTTCAGAATGTAGTATGCCGGACTTTGCCCCGCGCCATTGACTGGCGTACCGTCAGCAGACTTCGGACTTTGGCTTGAGCGAACGATGGCTTTGATGCGGTAGACCTCGTCCTTTGGCGCGGACTTTAAGAGGTTCTCAAGCTTCGTCAGGTCAACACTTGCGTCCTTAGCGGCCGAGGATAATGTGACGGACAAGCACTCGATCTCAGACGTATGCTTATGATCATGTCCGTTCGCATGATCGTGCTCATGATGTTGCGGCTTCGTCAGCCAGGTTTTCGCCATCGTAACATCGAAGCCGAAGAGCAGCTCCTTGCTGATCCATCCTTTATCGGATTTGACTTGCGGCGTATCGACGTCTAGATCGCCGAGCTTGTCGAGGAAGAGATCGAAGTCTCGTTCTGAAAGACTCTCCCATTTGTTGATTACGATCAAGTCGGTTTGTTGGGCTTGCAGTTTTGCGGTGTGGCTGAGGTCTTTGTAACCGCCCCTAGACACTGTAAGCAACGATACATAGTACCTGCGAGATTCACAAAGTGCCTACCAATTCTCAGCATCGACAACACTCACTACCCCATCTAATTCAAACCTCCCCGTCGCCTTACCAATCCGATTTATCTCTAATGCGAGCTTGAGTGGTTCAGCGCTTCCGCTCGTCTCGATCACGATTCGATCCGGATGGCAGTCCTCATCTAGCTTGATCAAGGCGCCTTCAATCTGGCCTATGTTCGTGCAGCAGAGGCAGGATCCGAATTCGTCGCCGAGCTCAGCAGAACCGGCGAGGGAGTCGGAGGCGGCGAGCAGGGAGTCGACTTCGACGGTGCCGATCTCGGATTTGATGCTGATTGATATGAATGAGAGAACGATCAAAGGGAAAGGATTGATGAGAGCTTGATATACTTACAGCGCAAGTGTGTAGCCAGGGTTCTCGGCACGAAGTTGAGGGAGAAGCTTGACGAGGAGTGTGGTCTTTCCTGAGCCGACAAAGCCGGTTATAATTGTTATTGGAAGTCGACCTGGCTTTGCTGGCGAGGCGGTTGTCATCGTTCGTCGACGATTTTGATCGATGTTGTATTATGAGGCGTGCCATTGAAGTCGATGTCGTGAAGCCTGAGCTCGGCCTCATTTTCGGTCATTGGACTTCGGCGGACTCATGTGCAGTCTTCCGCTGGCCTCTCTTCCACTTCGCAAGCTTCCCTCTCCCATTCTAGAACTTTACTAGTCTCACCGTCCCACGCATCCAGCTCCGTCTGTCTCAGCTCCAACGCTCATGCATAACATACCAGACGACATCCACCGGGGCCCCCATGTCCATTTGCTACGCGCCTGCGACATGATGTACATGCAGCTCCACCTAAACGACGTCTGCCAAGTCACATCCCACTACGCTGTCCCGCCATGACACAGGTGCTGCAACTTGGAAGGAACGTCGCACATGCAGGCACAGGAGCATTTAGTGGGTTTCACGAAAGAGGGTAGGCACACGAGCAAGCTTCGATTCACACGTTCCTTCCCTCTAATCTCACTTCCTTCATCCAATTCACTATTCAACACTTGACTTCACACAAACCAATCAAAGACAGCAGCAACCATGGATTTCATCAACAAGGCAATGGGCAGCCAGGGCGGCAACAACCAGCAGCAAAGCGGGAACAACATGCCGCAGCAGGGCTCCGGCGAGCAGCAGGGCCAGTCTAGCGGTGGCGGTGGAGGATTCCTCGGCGGTCTCAGTATCACCTTACCCTTCACTCTCTTGTCTGCCAGCTCCCTAACCATAATCAACAGCCAACAAGCTCAACGGCGCTGCCGGTGGAGGTGTCGAGAGCGAGAAGAACGAGGACTACCTGGACAAGGGTACGACTATCCTGACGTGGAGGCTTCAAGGTATGCGCAGTTGAAGCAGCACTGACACGCACTACCAGGCATCGACATGGTCCAAGGCAAATTCATGGGCGGTGGAGACCAGTCTAACGAGTCTGCCGTTGAGCAGGCAAAGGACGAGCAGATCTCCGACTTCATCAGGTACACAATGCTCTGTTGAGGGGAAATGTGATTGGCGATAATGCTGACGGCTATACAGGGGCCAGTACAAGAGTGTGTCTGGCAGCGACATGCCGATCAAGGACAAGCCGACGAGCTTAGACAGGAATGTAGACTAGATCGCGCCTTAGCATGGAGGTGGGCGTGGCCAAACGACGATGCGAACATGAGAGCGGACACCGAGACGTCGCTTGCACGTCACTCATAGTATGGTAGCCAAAGCAATGGCCAAAGAACACGTCAATTCCCAGGGGAAATGTCATGGGTGTGCATTCAACGTCTAAACACCACCAACTTTTTCGTATGCTCCATGCTGACCTGCGACTCCGCCACGTTTGGGTGTGCGAGCCCTGATCCACGCAGCACACCCAGCGATAAGCACAGCTCCAAAGCCGATCTTCGCGATGATGCTGAGTCCTTGCCCAGATGCAATAGGCGAGCTCTTAATAGCTTCATACGATTCATGCACCTTCTCGCTGGCCTTCTCGACAGCCTCATGAACGATAGCCCCAGCCTTGTCGGCCACGATCTCGTTCGGCCCTAATGGGATAGCCGGTTCAGCAGTGCCCTCAATGCCTACCAGCACAGAAGCGTCAGCATGCCGTCCTGGACCCAGTACGTCCCCTTGAAACGTACGTACTGGCTCTCTAGAGTTCCGCTCTAATACCTTCTTCTGGTACCTCCAGCTCTCCGCTCTTCTTGATCTTGATCGTCTTGCTCGGCTTGTCGCCAGCACCCTTGGGAACGTTCTCGATCTTCTCCACGATGTCGTAGCCCTCGAGCACTTCGCCGAAGACGACGTGCTTGCCGTCAAGCCAGGAGGTGATGGCGGTTGTGATGAAGAATTGGGAGCCGTTGGTGTCTTTGCCGGAGTTGGCCATGCCTGGTGTGGTGTCAGACGACGTTGCATTGGAGTAGGGAGCTTGGGCACGCACTCATGAGGCCCTTCTTGCTGTGCTTGAGCTTGAAGTTCTCGTCGGGGAACTTGGCGCCGTAGATGGACTTGCCAC
>JAVRRP010000826.1:0-13644 GCA_036872775.1 Oleoguttula sp. CCFEE 5521 | reverse complement strand
CGTTAACTTAATTAGTCGAGGCGCTAAGGTAAGCTAAGCGTTAACTTAATTAGTCGACGCGCTAAGGCAAATTAAAGCTCGAAGGTCGACGTCCGTAACCCTAACCTAAAGAGCCGGTAGGGTACTCTATATTACTATAGTACTAACTCTTTATAGTCTATCGAAAAAATGTCGAATCCTATCTCGAACTATACTCTAGAAGAGTTTAATACTCTACTTAAGAACCTACCTACTCTATCTACTACTTTCTTTAAAGGTATAGAAGGAAATCCTTCTATAGACTTTAAAGGAACTAGTATTACGTACTTAGAGGAGCTAAAGATACTAGTCTCCTCTAAGACTAGTTCTTATATTAGTCCTAATATAGATACTATCCTAAGATATCTAAAGGTAATTTACTACTATTCTAGTACTTACTCCTACTAACTTTTTCTATAGAGAGAAGAGCTTACTAAATATAAGACTTACTCTAAGGAGTATAGAGATCTAGTTAGTAAATTTAAGACTAATATACCTCTCTTCCTTATAGGAAAAGAGTTTAATAAAATAGAAGACTTAGAGAGAATAGAATATAATAAATATTACTATAAGGCTTTAGAGCTTAATCTAGACGGCTATAAGTGCTCTTTATGTTTATTTCTAAGCCTAGACCGATCTAATACTAGGAAACATCTAAACTCTAAACATAATACTATAAAAGTTAAAAATACTAAGAATATAAATATACTAGAAAGGGTTCCTATACTTACTATAAGGGGAGTAGATAAAAATAAACGGATATACTTTATACCTAGACTACCGGTTCCTAGCTTAGTTTCTAGAGCTAATCTAGACTTAGATATAGCTAGCTCTAATTCTACTAAGAATAGTATAGAGAATAATCTTAATAGCTTTAATCTAGAATATAATACTATTAGAAGTTCTAATATTATTAGAGCTAGCTCTAACCTACTTATAGATAAAGAGACTACCTACTTTAATAGAACTACGTTCTACTATAAGTATCTAGAGAATAAAGATATAGAAATACTAAAGTCTATACTCTATATAGATACTAAGAGTAATACTTTCTATAGACTACTCTTAGAGTTAACTATAGAGCTAGGTTACGAGATATCTACTACTATATCTAATCTAGGAATTAGTACTAGAGTAGCTCTTAATAATACTAGATCTAATACTAATAAAGATATAAAGAGATTTAAAGAACTATATCCTAGAACTAAACGATCTTACTTTAGAGAGTTTAGTCTACTTATAGGATATATCTATAATCTAGCTACTAACTATAGAGAATTATACTCTAATCCTATCCTTAGTCCTAGCTTACTAGAGCTACTAGATTATCTAAAGACTCTAGAGAGAATATATAATAATCCTAAGGGGAAGTTTAACTTAGAAGGTCTAAAAACTAGAACTAAGGAGCTTATACTTAAGATTATCTTTAATCTCCTTAGTACTAAGCTCGAGCTTAAATACCTTTAGAAATCCTACTATAGTATTCTTTATAATTAGGGCTCTAGACTTTAATTCTTCTAACTTTAAAAGCGAAATACTACTAGAAGGAATACTCTCTAGAATAGTCTATAATACTAGACTATTTAGTCTAGGATATCTTAATCTAGTAGAGAGAGAGGATCTATCTAGAGATAATATAGAAGATAACTCTATAAACCTTACTAATTATCTAGACTCTAACCTTACTATTAACTCTAATAACTACTTTAGCGAGCTATATCTACTACGGAATAAGCTTAAGTTCTATAACTTTAAAGCTATAAGTACTTATAAGCCTATAAAGGATATCGATATAGATAATATACTACTAGATAGTATACCTATTAATATAGATAGACTTAAGGTACTATTTACTAATCTACTAACTAAGATAGAAATCGAGCTCTATAGTAGCCTTCTATTCTTTAGTACTAGTCTAGAAGATTATATAATAGATATAGATCTTAAGAAGATAGAGGATAGTAAGGAGAATTCTACTAATCTACTAGATATTTCTAATACGCCTTATCTATCTAGCGATAGAGATATACTAGCTAGAAGGTTTACTAGCCCTAATACTACGCTATATAAGTACTTTAATAGAGGGAGGAGTATAGTAAAGAATATAGAGCTATACCTAAAGAAAGTAACTAGATTTCTAGGAAATCTTTTACTAAGCTACTATCTACTTAGTAGTAGTCCTCTTAGAGGAGAGGAACTAGTATTACTAACCTATAGAAATAGTACCTTAAGCGGTCTACGGAACCTTTACTTCGATAGAGAGACTAGACTTATAGCTATTAATACTAGTTTTAGTAAGTCTAGAGACCTTACTAATATTAATAAATCTAATATTCGATTCCTACCCTATAGGCTAACTAGGGTTACTATCTACTATATAACGATACTAAGACCCTTTCTAGACTATCTTAACTTTAAGTATCTTAATATAAAGGAGATAGAAACTAAACTATTCCTAGACTATAAGGGAAACGCTATAAGCGCTAATACTCTAAGTAGGCTACTTAAGGAAGAAACTAAGCTATACTTTAGTAGAGGCTTTAGTCTTAGACTCTATAGGCACCTTATTACCTATATTATAAAAGAGAGAATAGTTAATAAGGATACCGCTAATCTACTAACTCCGACTAAGAGAAATAAAGATATCTATAAAGATAAGATAGAAGATATTCTAGCTAATAGGTCTACGACTATAGCTAATCTTAACTACGCTAGAGAAGCTAATCTATTTAGTAATAAGACTAGAGATATTACTACTCGATCTATTAACTTTACTAAGCTCTACTTTACCTACTTTAATCTTAATAACTATATCTCTATAGAGGATCTACTTATAGAGAGTAGTAAGGAAGAGAAGGAAGAGGTTTCTAGTATAGAGAGTATAGATAATATAGGGGCTAAAGAGCTAGGAGATAAAGCTAATAGTATATCTAGTAGTAGTTTAGTAGACCTAGATATCTACTCGGTAGCTCCTACCTCTACTAAACCTTTAACTATACTAGAGGAAAGCCTAGAGTCTAGGTCTAGTAGTTCTAGTAATTCTATCCTAGAGAGAATAACTAGAGATAGAGTATTAAGCTCTAAGAGTAAGCCTAAAGCTAGGAGACTAGACTTAGATAACCTAAGAAGACTAGATACTATAGAGACGCCCTCTAAGAAAGATACTATACTAGATTATATAAAGGCTATACCTCTAAGTTCTAGTAGCGAGGATCTATATTCGGTTAGCCCTATTTCTAGGAAACCTACTAATATAATAGATCTAGATATTCCTAGCCTAGATATTATACCTATTATAAGTAGTACTAGTAAGAGTAGCTCTAGTATAGCTAGTAACCCTATAATAGATAACTTAGATAGTATTCTACCTAGTACTAGAGAGGAGGAACGTACTAGAGAACCTATTCCTACTAGCTCTATAGTAAGAGGATTAACTAACTTAGATATACCTACTAGTTCTATACGCTCGATATCGAGATCTAGTACTAAAAGATCTAGGATAGATATAGAAGATAGTATCTCTAATAATAGTTCTATAGCTAGAGATACTAAGTCTAAGAATAAAGGAGGAAGACCTAAGAAAGTAAAGGTTACTAATCCGAGAGGAGGAAGGCCTAGAAAGAGATAGTATAAAGAGTATAGATCTATCTATATTTAAAGAGAGAGAAGGTAATCCCTAGAGGATAATATATCTATATACCTAACCTAGAAGAAATAGAAGATAGAGAAGGCGGTTCTAAAGATAATATTATAGACTTTACTCTATCTAGTCCTATTATACTAAGTAGTATTAAGACTAGATCGTAATCTAGTAATATAGAAGAACTAGAAGATCTAGACTTAGATTCTAATATAGAGGAGAGTAGTAGTAATAGGCTTAGGGCTATCTTTAATAGATATAGAGAGAGATATCCTAATTATATAGGTAATAGAAATAGTATAGAAAGTAAAGAGAGAGATTTAGAGAGGTCTTATAGTAGAGAGAGAGATATAATTAGAGGCGGAGATAAAGTAGGATACGAGAGGCTTATTATAGGAAAAGATTCTAATAGAGAAGGAACGTTCTATTAAAGCTATTCCGTATAGATCTATAGTAGAAGGACTAAAATATTTAGCTATACCTATTATCCTCTATATTCTATATCTAGAGCTAGTACTAAGAGATCTAGAAGATATTAGTTCTTCTACTAGGAGAGACTTAGAGATATAATAGATAGAACTCTTACTAACCTATACTAAGATTCCGGACTATAGGAAGCCCTCTTATAGAACTTAAGAAGAGATTAAGAAGTAAATTTCTCCTCTCTTATCTAATAGAGAAACTATTTCCCCCCTATAGATATATTAAGGGTATATTAAAACTAAAGTACTTCCGGACTATTAGGATAACTAGGCTTAGGATAGTATTAGTCGTTAAGCGTTCTATAGTAGCTAGAGTAAAATACGTAAAATCTCCGGAATTCTAGTACTCTTATTAATTTACCGGGGTCCGGGCTAATTACTATATAGTAATCGTATATTCTTCCGGACTATATAATAGGTATAGAATACGATAAAAGTAGTCGCTAAGTCGTAGAAAGCTTATATCCCTAGAAAACGTAGCCCTCCTAACCTCTTTCCGGATTCTACGTACTCCCGAGTACTTCTATTAGTTTACCTAGATCCGGACTAATTTTAATATAGTAACTACCTATCTTTCCGGACTATATAAGAGGCGTAGAATCTAATAAAAGTAGTCGCTTAGCTCTAAAGAGCTTCGGTCCCTTAGAGCCGTAAAAACCCTAAGTACCTTTCCGAAAAAGTCTCCGGAATCTTAAGGTTTTTAAGTAAACCGCGAGGTAGAATTTACGCGGTTTTTAAGAGACCGCGAGATAGGGTCTACGAGGTCTTTAAGTAAACCTCTATTAGGTTCCTAGGGTTTTTTAAAAACCACGAGATAAGGTTCCGGGGTTTTTTAAAAACCGCGAAATAAGGTTTACCCGGTTTTTTAAAAAACCGCGAAATAAGGTTTACCGGGTTTATAAGAAACCCCCTAATCCGTCTTGTAGGCGTGTCTTGTAGCTAACACCAGCGAGAGTAGCTGCATGTCACCGAGCTTGCGGCGGGTTCGATCTGCAATTGCCAAACCCATCGTCGTCAAGTCCCGGGATCGCTTCATCCATCCAGCTCAGGGCCCAAGAGCGGAGATGCGGCGAAGCTTTTCAATAAGATCTTGTCGGCGAGGGAGATGGCGAGGCAACCAAAGGCACCCTGTGTAGGTAGGTTCGCGAACATGCATAGTCCGATGTTGCCATTGCTGCTACGCCGTCTGTAGTTTCGTCGACTCGTCCGGCAGGCGAGTTTGCGTGATGATGAGATTGCTTTTAGTGGTACCAGACCACCTCAGTGATCGTTCAATATCATGCGAGTCCGCCAGCGCAGTCGTTGCCATCCTGCAAGTCGAGAAGTCCGGTGCTCGCAGAGTAGGTCTATCGCTAAGAAATCGCGAATCGAGACAGCGACCTCCGGGAAGCGAGCACGTATCTCCTCTGCTGTCCAGAGACGCTGTGTGATCATCTCCGCTGTTCACAGCTCAGCAGCAGTCCAGACATCGCATGCCCGTCGCCGGCGGTAACATCGACAGAGCGGAAGTGACAGCGAGGTTGTTGTCTGATCCTCAAACCCTCGTGAACGTCCTCTAGTGACCTCCACTCATCATTCTCATCACTCTCAGCACTCACAACAACCAATTGCCCTCCGTCCGCCGGTCTTGGCATTTCCCGCTGGATTGACCCCCCTGCCCCGATCGCCAGTGACCTCCAAAACTCCCATCGCTCGGCAAACCGACCAGACCCATCAGGGGCCGGCCACAAATGCAATAAAATCGCCAGGGGCAGAGGTTGGTGTCGTGTCGCAAGTCATCCAAGATCGCCCATACAAACTTCCTGAAGTCAGGTTCGCGCCTCAGGCATCTCAGGACCGCACCCCCTTCTCAGCACTCGTTTCTGTCTTCACCACCAACATACACCCCGGGTATCAAATCCTGCATCGGAATCGAGTACGGCGACATATGGCGTTAGTGATTCCGTGGGCAAAAGAGCCAATTCCATCAGTACAAGCATCGTCACTCACACACTGAAGTCTGGCAGTCTCGTTGACTCGTCCACAGGTCTCGGAAATCGGCGACATGATACTTGGAGCTTGTCCCAAGACTCCCAAAGATCAATCTAGTAACACATGGTTATGCCGTATATCGAGGTTCTGACCATGTTCTTGCCCTGGACGAGTTCAGCCGGACCGGCAGTCACCTCCCACCACGCCCCTGCACAACATCGCAGTAAGCATGTCTTGCTGAGCTCGGTCCTCTTGCTGTATCTTCTTGATTTCCAGTGTCCAAGTTCAGACTTCCTGCAGTCCGCCTGCACACTTTCGCGGAGGATCGAAACGCGCGGCATATCCGCTGTGATGGACTTCCGCAGCAACAAGGAAGTGGTCCTCGACACCAGAGACCCAGCAAACAGTGCTAGATATCCAACTTTTGGTCTTCCCGCGATCGCGGGCGGAGGTGCATGTCGTCCGGGATTAGCCACTGCTGTTGCCGCAGCTTCTCCCCCGAGATCTTCTAATGCGGCGGACTACCATACACGGCTCCTCCATCGACGCAAAGCACGACTTGACCTTCAAGATGAATCGCCGGTCATTGGACTGTGCGATTCCGACGTCGTTGTGGACTCTACTGCTATGCGTGCTGATGTGCTACTAGCAGCTGGGGTCCCAAGCTATTGTGCAACGACGACATCAGCCTGCATCTCGAAAGTCGCAGAATGTCAGTCGAGAGGTCATAGAAGGGCTCTCCAAGTATGATCGGGTCCATATCTGCCCTCGCTGTCGACGTTCGGTGTGGGCGCTTACATGCTTAGTAAGCACAGCCAAATCTTGGTGAGATTTCGCAAAGGTGCGCTGCGACGACCAGAAAGGGGTGGCCCTTGGCTGCTGGCGCATCCAGGTACTTCAGATACTGTTGAAGGACCTCCTGCTACAGCTAGAAGCGGTAGAAAGTCACCGTCATCGCAGTGGTCCCCCCTTTGATCAGGTGAGGTCTCTAAAGAAGTGATCCGTGGGCCGCGTCTGTCAGGAACAAGGCTTCTAGCACTCCCGGAACAATCATCAGTACTCTACACACCATGCAAGATGCCAGGAGACTGATTAATCCCCCGTGACTGGCTGTAGCAGTCTATCTTGTTCGAGTACGGGATTCGGTAGTGTCTTGTACCTTGGCGGTGTCGGTGACAGTGGCACCAGAGCAGTGGTGATGAAGGGGGGCATCGGGATCGCTGCGCTTACATGCCGGACGAGCTGTGCAATCTCTGCATCGAAGCGCTAGGATGAAGCTGGCTCCTCGTGCGATCTCAACCTCGTCCACACGAGTCGCACAGGCATGGTATCTTCGACAAGACATGTGGGTCGCCGCATCCGCGCTGCGTTGCATGCTTTCCGGCATCTCTATCGACATCGACACCGGGAACGCTGCAGCCGCTTGCTGACGCCTTGGAAGTTGTTGCATCTGCGCCAAGGAGATTCGGCTTGGGCAATCGTCGACCCTCACACGGTGGCTACACAGATCTTGCTGATAGATGGCGTGCCCAGATCATGACACGACCTGACCTGCGGAGTCTCCAGCGGCAACGATCAGCTACCGTTCTCGATGCCACTCCAGGAGAGATGCACCCCCGTGCGCAAGTGATCGAAGTGTGATTTGGCTCTTGCCGGGGCCGATAGCATGCCAGTCCAGGCGATGGACTAGCGGAAGCGTAACAGAGAACTGTCTACGAGGGATAAGGGAGGAATCTGCGCTTTGTGGAAGATCTCCCGCGTATGAAGGTCTAGTGCGACGAGGCGTCGGGATGGCAGCTAAAGAAGTCATTTGAACAACGTCAAAGTCGCCACCTTTCATCCGACTAAAGCACAGATGCCGCAATACGACTAGCCTCGATCCTTTGCAAGTTCCCATCCTTAAAGCGATCTCTCGCAACGGTATTGCGTAGCCATGCCGTCGCGAACGAAAGCCAGTGTCTGGCGCGAAGACTTCTGCTCAAGCTGAGACCGAAGCTGTGAGAGGAGCGAACCTAGCCAGGAGAGACGCAGAGGTGCACAGATAGCTCGGATAGATCTGCTGCTGCTAGTTGTCGGTCTGAAAAACCCTGCGACGGTCATGGCGCCTGATCCGAGTTGGACGACGGAGCATGATCCAGATGGCGAACGATGCGGCTACTGAGAGCCTTGAGGAAGGTGCGACCTGGGGTGATGTGGAAGATGTCCTCTTCTTTACCCCACTCATAGAAATTGCAGCCTCCTGGTCGTGCAGTCACACACCTCAACTACGCGCCGTGAAGATCATCGATACAAAAGACCTGATACCAAAGCCATTACCCGATCTTTGTATCCAAACCATCTCGCTCAACTTCATCTCGGCAATGTCACACGCAGGATTCATGGTCTTGGCGGAGGAGAATCGCGAGCTGCGGCGCACAACAACTCGACTGCAGGTGGAGGTCGTCCGCTTGCGAGAAGCAGAGGTGACTAGGGCTCATGGTGGCGTCGATTATGAGACCGAGAGAGATGTGGCGATGACCCTCAACGGTATTCTGAGGCGCCGGGTCGTCACCATCGAGCAGTAGACAAGCCATTCGATGGCTGAGATGGAGCTGGAGATGGACGAGATGAAGGCGGAGCTAGAGGCTGTCAAAAAGTCGAAAGAGAATCTCAAGAGTATCAACAAGGGTCTTGAAAAGAATCTCGCGGCTTTGCGGGAGAAGGTGCCACCACTCTTCAACTTTGCGGTCAAAGATGGTCGTTCGAACGACGACATCATCAACTTCCTCGCGAATCCAAAGCCTCTGGAAGATCATCTTATTCAGGTCATGTTTGGTCGCAAATCAGTGTCGAAGCCCTTCTTTGGTCCATGACTCCAGCCCAAGCAGCGAAGATGGCGTAAGATGAGGCCAGCAAGCTTGCACTGGCGGGGGATCTGTCAATGACGGGGTAGGTGCGGACAGTGAAGGTGTGGGAGATGACACGGGCAGTTGTGGACGCAGGGGAGTACAGGCTTCGTCGAATACGGACTCCAGTGTTGAATGGCAAGCAAAAGCCGGAAGGAGCTCACGCGACAGGGTGCGCTGTGGGTAGATACTGTAGAGCAGTCGATCGATGGTGATGATGGTCTTGCTGACATATCTCCGTCTCTGTGTCGTGATGCTCGACCCTTCCATTCTCCAAGCTCATGCCCTTTCGCCAGGCCGTCTGGCACCCAACTCGACTACATCGCGCGCTCTACCGTCGCGCACATATGTGACCCATAGACAAAGCTCCAGCAGAAATAGCCAATGCTAGAAAGTATTATTCTTGCTGCAGAAGATACGGTGGCAGTGCAGTAGATCGGGCTTCAGAGTCTTAGGTGCAGCCCGACCTGACCGCCCATACAGCAGTCGTAAGCCATTGAGGTAGCGGAACTCTTGTAGGCGCTTGTCACCAAGAGTACACAGAAATTGCTGCCATGTACCTCCACCGTGGCCGTTGCCGCATGCGTGCCATCGTAGTATCCGGCGGCAAAGACAGTCCTACAAGTCGCATGGTTGCGACGCCGCTCGCGCTGCTTAGTGTTCTTACAAGCTCGTTGAGATGTTGATCACGGGTCTGCACGGCTTCACAGAGATCGTTGCTGCGGCTGGAGCTGTTGGCTGGGGCTCCTGGCTAGGCCTATTAGAAGGGAATGAGGTCTGCCATCTTGGTCGAGGAGAAAGAGCCATCCAGCGATAGATGTACAGTGGACGAAGCGGGTTGAAAGCCAGGATGCCTCATATCAGCTTCCCCTAGCTATCTCAAGAGCTTGAAACAGCCACGATTCCTCCAGAGGAGCGGAGAGCGGCGGTAGCGTTCAAGAGAGCGCTCCAAGCGGGACACTGAGAATGCAGAGAGGCTTGCTACCCTCAAGACATTCAGGGCTTGGATGAGGCGAAGAAGGATCTTCGGGCAAGCCTTGGTAGCAGCCGGGAAGATCCACGAAGAGTGGCACAGCGTAATACAAAGCTTATAAAACTGAGAACCCCGCAAGAGGCGCTAGCAAGGACCTACATGTGTCTGGCTGCAGATGCACAGCTGATGATCGTAAATCGTAGTAGTGATCGTCAGATTCTCGCTACCCGTGAGAATGGAGACGACCGGGACGGATGATCCTCAAGGGACAGATGCGCTGATTGCTACCTGAGCTCAGCAAAGAGACGACCTACAGGATGGAGGGTACCGAGGCAGGCAGTGGTGATGCGGATGAGAGCAGAGTGAGGGCCTGTACGGCTGTTCGGGGGAGTATCTGTCGCAAACCATTGGTTTTAGGGTGGCGCTCATGGCTGAGCTCGCGGAGCTAAGATGTAAAGTAGATCACCGCTACGGCCCTTGAGCGTCAAACTTCGTCTCGTCAATCGATCGTTATGTCGGAAAGCGGAAGCGCGCGATCCTGTGCGGTGCTGGAGTTTTAATGGACATCTGACGACTCTGCACGGCTGTCTCTGCCCACTGTGCTTTGGTGCAGACAGGTGATCGTTTCTGCGAAGTCAGGTTTGAGGGACTCCCGCTGCATCGTGCGCAGGGAGTCCTGTCCTGTGATGGGGTCGAAAGGAAGAGTCTCAAGATTCCACGAACATGGAATTCTCCAGCTTTTTCGATACGTGGCACGAAAAAGAGATCAGATGGGACATATCTCGTCATGCTTGGATCTGAAGGTCGCTCAAAGCGGTAGAGACTGTGTGAATGTGTAAAGTCCAATTGCCAAGCGCCGGATCGGGAAGGAGCCACGGCAGCCTTGCTGGAAGAGTTGTATCAAGAAAGCCGCACGGCTGTTGGGACCATGTCTCCCGTAGATATCGTGTCTGCTAGCACTGGAGAAGATTTGCGTCGTTACAAGGCTTGTAAGTGATACCTCTCATACTACTCTTCTTGATCTGACCACTACCCCTAGCTCATGTCCACCACACCCCAGCAGCACACCAACCCCATCCATCCGTGGAGAACCCATCCTACTCCCCGGACTTGCGCTTCTTCCTACTATCCTTCTTCGACACAGTAGTAGCCAGACAATACTCAAAAGACTCCTCGCCTTGCTTGCCTTGTTCGGGCAGCACTGCCAACTTGCCATCTTCGCCTCCCACTACGCATGCCCTGCGCTCCTTGACGCAGACATCGCAGGCGAGCATGTTTCCACGCTTGTCCGCACGCTTCATTGGCTTCGAGCTCCAATGACTCATCAGACACGCTCCGCCTAGCCACTCTTCCTTGTTGAGGAAAGTCTTCATCAAGTTAGACTTCTTCGGCTGCCCACCTCTCGGGTTGGCCAACTTGTGACCTCTGGCAATCTGTCCTTCCCACAGCTCTCTCACTTTCGCCATGATAACGTCGCTCGGTCCATCTCCCCAGTCCATCAGCTCGTACTGCTCACCCTCATCATCTGTCACCACCAGCCACTTCATCGTCTCCACAGAAGGAGCCTTCTCAGCCGCTTTTGCCGCGGGCTTAGCACTGCTCGACGCCATACCCTCCACTGGTCCTTCCTCCTCGGGAGCAGAAATGGCACAATATACTCGACTATCCTTACGCACTGCAGTCAGTCACTCCACGATCGCCTGACATGTGCCGGTAATGTAGGTATGGGATGGTTACAGCCACGGACTACAGCAATCCTTCCGTCCATCAGCGTGACAGCCATGATATCTAGCGAACTTGAGGCTAGACGCTCATCAATGCAAGAATGCTAGGTTGCCATCTCACCTCCCAAACCTCCTCTTCTCGACCCACCGCAGCGGCGGGAACACAATCAAAGCAAACAGACCCCCAAACCACATCCCAACATCCGCCCCACCGCACGCCAATGCCAGAGGTCCGACATACCACACCTGGTACATCCCCAATATCGCCCCCATCCAGCCGAGCAGAAATGCAGTCAGTGCTGCAATACCTACAGGCATCTTGGTCTTGTCATTCCATGCCGTCCAGTCCAGATCTCCTTGGAAGATCAAGTGCTCCTCAATCACGATACAGATCATCGTCATCAGCCAGTAGCCCATTAATGCAAGGAAGTTTGTAAATATGACAAACAGCTGATTGCGGCCAGCGACGCCACATATCAGCTGAATGATGCACAGGACAACAACCCACACCCAGCGTGGCAATACCTGCCCCCATCGACCCATGATCTGGCATCCGATAGCAGCGCTGTAGGTACCGGGCACACAATTCGCAATCCCACCAAGCGCGATGATGACCGCACAGAACTTGCCGAAGCCACCGAGAGGAGCGTAGCCAGCGGTGATCAATGCCCCCGACGATATCGCATACGCATCGGACCAGGCTGGCAACGCTGCAATCCCGCAGCCCAGACCGATCCCAATGAGATTGACAAACCAGAACGACAAACACAGCCCGGCGAGAGTAAGCAGGAATATCTTCCAGCGAGGCGTACTAGCAGGGTAGTAGACGTAGAAGTCGGATGCTGCTCCTGCCCAGGAATTCGGTACGTACAGCTGTAGTGAGAGGAACGAAAGACGACTCGCTGCAAGGGCTGCACCTGTCACGCTTGACTCCAGCGAGGCGTTGAAGTTCGGACCAGCAGAGCCGACTAGAACAAACAGAACAATGAGCTGCGGTAGCCATGCGAATCTGCAGTCGCTGTCAGTATTGATCAACCGATCTGTCAGTGATCTGCACACCTCTCATAGATGTGGAAGAACTTGAGGCCAATTGATGCGATCAAGCACTCCATCACTGCCACGACAATAACGCCGACTGCAATAGTCATGCTTCCTCCGCTGACGGCTGACAAGACTTGACCACCGATGATGCAGTCGATGGTGCCTGTTCGTCTCTTAGTGCTGGCCCGCTCGAGTGCTTCAATCTGGCTCACCGTATCCGACCATCAAGATGATGTTGAGTAGCGTGGTCAGCTTGGAAGGGTAGTAGCCGAAGAAATAGCGCATGACGACCTGCAATGGTGTGAGCTCGACTGATTGCAGGAGACACAGCACAACGACTCCGACATGTGCTTACGTACCATCGTCCTGTTCCCACTCAAGGCACCCCAAGTACTCATGTACGCAGTGGACATCGTCCCCAAGAAGATTCCTACAACCGCACACATAGCCGAGTCGCGGAACCCCAGACTGAACACCAGCGGACCCAGCAAGCCGACGGCAAGGTTGTTGATTGTCAAGTTCGCACTAAACCACAGCAACAAGATCTGCAGCATCGCCATCGCAGAGGGCGCTTGTCGCTCATCGTCAGGTACTCGAGCCATACCTCTTGCTTCGAAGCCTGCAAGACTTTCGATCCGGGTGTTCCATCGTCGCAGTAATCCATGACATGAGTTGTCTGCCTCCTTCGATGGCGAGGTAGCAGTTATTGAAGGCACCGACGATACAACAACACCCTTTTCGTTGTCCATATTGGTATGATTGAAAGATGTGGTGGCCGTCGGAATGGCAACGCTGTTCCAAGCACCTCGAAATATACTGCGGCACCAAGCGGCCAGACGGAGTAATGAAGAAGACCGGTGTGTTGTACTCCCCGCAGTAGTGAACCAGATACGGGTATTGCTGCATGTGC
>JAVRRP010000825.1:0-13649 GCA_036872775.1 Oleoguttula sp. CCFEE 5521 | reverse complement strand
GATGACTACTCCGCATATCCTCGTAGCAGATCGGGCATTGAGTTTTGGTCATACCGGCAGGAGCGCGGACGTACATGTCCTCTGGTCCTTTGACGCGCTCGGTGGCGGTGGCGACTTTGGCGGCTGCGGTGTCGGCTGTGACGGTGCTGGGGTCGAAGTCTTCTGTCTTCATCCATTCGAGGGCGTCGGGGTACCAGTGGCGATGATGTGCGGCGCGGGTGCTTTCTGCAAGGCGCTGGTTGATGCGGAAGTGCCAGTCCAGGTGGCGAGCTTTAGTCTCGCGGCCTGCTGGGGTGGAGAGGAAGCGGCGGCCGCAGGTGGAGCACTGATTCGGTTGATCCGTGTAGAGGGCACGAAGGAGTTCCGGGCGGAACAACTTCAGGGCAGCGTTGGTCGCTGGTACGTGCACGCGTGGTGAGAGATTGGTGGCTGATGCGCCGTTGGCCGCTGGTGCAGTGCTCCCTTGCGATGGTCCGCGCTTGTGTAGAGAGTTGAGGAGTGTGGCGAGGTCAGCTCCTGGTGCTGGTGCAGATAGTGCTTGGATTGCTGTGCTCGGCAGTTGGACCGCAGGCGGCATAGTAGGCGGCTTCACCAGGCCTGCCTTGGCCAGTGCAGCGAAGAGACCCCCGCCACTTTGTGGCGGAGGTGCCGCTGCCGTCTGATTTTGAAAGCTGTCCAGCTGTGCATGCGATGCATTCTGCAGTGCAGGTGCCGCAGCACGCATCTGTGGCGTGCTAGGCTTCTGTGTGTTCTGTAGCAGAGCAGCCAGCGAGCCGAGCTGTTGCGAGCTCAGTGCAGGCGCCGACTGTGGTAGACCGATTGCTGGAGGTGGCTGAGCATACATTGGCGGTTGCACCGACGGCGCTTGGAAGTAAGTCTGCGGGAGAGGATGCGGCAAAGGCTGCGAGACGGGTGCCGGAGGTTGCCACTGCGAAACGGGCACAACAGGAGTAGAGTGCACAGGGGGCTGCGGTGTTGCCGCCGCCGAGAACTTATCTATCTGCGCTGCAATCGCTTGTAGACTCTCGAGCGGCAGCTGCTGCGTGTTGAGGACTTGCTGGAGACTGAGGAGCGCCTGCAATTTGGCTTGCGTCTTCACGTTCATCGGGTCAGACCCGAAGTCTTGCTGCACTTGCGAGATCACGCCTGCTACATTACGCTTCACTGACTCTGGATCGATGTAGGCTGATGTAGGCTGTTGTGGCTGCGCGAAGTTCTGTGGCACAGGTGTCGAGGCATACACCGGCATAGTTTGTTGTTGAGGCGCTTGATTGTAGTACTGCTGCGGTTGCTGGTACTGGACGTAGTTCTGTTGGGGTGGCGGCATGTACCGGCCGTTCATCTGTGGTGGCGTTGGCGTAGAGTGATACCCGTTTTGAGGAAGGCCGCGGTGCTGCAATGCAGCCGTCCTTGCTCTGATGAGTGCGTTCTCTATCGGCCGGTATACCTCAGGAGGAAAGACTGGTCGTGGATCCATCGATCCGGGCACTGGCTCCTTCCATGTCTTCAGCATTCCTTCCATCGACTTCCGAGTGTTGGTATCCACCAAGGTGTATGCCTCCATGAAGGTGCTGTACAATGACCGACCAAGGTAGACTGTGTAAGGTGTGCCCACGTTCTTCACGATGGAGTCCAGCAGATACAATGCGGGAAGTTTGTGTGCTGGACCTGCCTAAGAAAAGTGTCAGTCTACCTGGTCAATGTCTTGGCAACATCACGTGATCAGTCTCGCTTACCTTCTTGATGTGATTCTCGAGGGCTTTGGATATGACTTGCGCATGCTCGGTGTTCTCTTTCGCGATGATTGTCAAGTTACTGATCTCATACTTGTTATTCTGAGTCAAGTCCTTTAACGAATCCGCGAAGTCATCCGCCACCGCGGCGGACGACACGCCCGAGAGGGAACCTCTTGGGGATAGAGACGACATGACTTCAAGACGATCGGATGTGTAGTTCACGGAAAGATGCAGCGCTATCTACGAGGATGTGTAGATAGTTCGTAGAGTGTGTGCTGTAAGTGGTGGCACACCCGTGCGGTATGTGTATTGGAGTGACGGCAAGCCAAGGCTCAGACACTGCAGACCACGAGCTGAAGCAGCGCACGTGAAATCAACACAACCGCCTTCGCAGTATGCAACTGCACGAGAACGTAAATCTTGACTAGCTAAAGTCCACGATATCCTGATTCTTGCTGTGAAATAGCCCTCAGTCCCGGATTCCGAAGCTCTTTCTGACCACAATCTCTACCACGACCCTCCTCAGATTCCAGCACTTCGCAAGAGTCCTTTTCCAGAACAAGAATTAAAGGATGTCGAGATGCAAGAAGAGTGAGATGGTCGGAATTGAAACCTTCTAGGCTCCCTCAGTGATGATAAGGAGGCCAGACCTGTCAATCGAAGGCGACAAGCGCAGGCAATCCTCTCAGAATTGGCACAACGGTCCGGAGTGAGTAGTGCGGCGATCCAGCTATGGTATAATGGGTGTGTGAGTCGTTGTCGGTGAGATGAGAGATGGATCGGGTGGAGAGGGTGGTGAAAAAGTAGACATCTGACGGGCAGCCGAAGTTCATCGGAAGTTGTCCAGCGCCGGCGCCATTAGGTAAACATGTCCCGTGACCCCGCGTCTTGGACGCGACTTCCACTACTTCCCTATAGACATTCACTACAGCACATCGTCGTGTGCGCACGCGGTAATGGAAGCCAATCGCCCTCCGAGTCCTGAGGACAATCGCGAGCTTCAGGATCTCATCATCAAAAAGGATCTGAGGATCGACAAGCTAGAGAATGAAATTGCTCACTTGAAAGCTCAATTGGCCATCGCCACCGGAGACACAGGACTGAATGAAGCTCGTCGTGCGTACGATGGTCAGCACATTGAGGGACCCGATATCCCATCAGGCAGTCACGAGGGGCTCCACCAGCGGCACTTGGAGCTTCAACGCAACTATCATGATCTACAAGTGCAGCATGCGCGTTGCGACCCTTTCGTTAAGCGGGCTATGACCAAGTATGCTGCTGCCAAGGAGTCGGCGAGGCAGTGGAAGGCGTACGTCGATATGAAGCTAGCCAAGGAATTGGCCCATGGAAATGCTGTCATCCCATTCCCCACGCTCCCTCTGGATGTCTCGATCGAAGTGGACCACGCTATGGCTTCAGATGACCATGACACGACCCCGAAAGCTGTCGTGCCTGCCATAGACGACTTTGCCAATGTTTTGGCGGATCATATGGCCTCAAGGTCTTCCTCAGATCTAGCCACGCATCGCGCGGCGCTGCCTTTACGATCTTCACCACCGGCCTCGGACGATCACATACCCCGGGTCACCTCGAGTCAGACCACCGAAGGTGACGAGAACTTCGTAGGAGATGACTTCCATCTCCTGGTCAAGCAGGAACCTGAGGATGAGCCAGTAGTGGTCTCAGCGCGCACGGTCAAACGACGACGGAGTGGATCTGCTGTGCAGATGCCGCCTCCGCGCAAGATTAAGCGGGAGTCGCAACGCCCAGATGGTACTGGCTCTGCTGAGAAGCCTTTCCAGCTTAAATCCGACGAGTACAGTTCCCCTCGACGAGCCGGTCCTCGTCAAGTACTACGACAGGAGACGTCAGATCTTGATCACTTGGATGGATCGCTCCGCACGCCACGTAGAAGACTTCACGGAACTAATGTCTACGACCGCGCAGCTTCCGAGGAGGCTACATGGCCGAACGCACTGCGTGGACACGGCTTACTCAGGAAAACCTCGTCTTCCCTATCTGATGGAGACTTGCCTGATATGCGCGAACTCATGCGGACAAGAGTGGAGTCTGCGACTATAACCACAGCTGCACAACAGCCCTCTAAAGCTGGATGTGACGCTCCTATCACGGCGGTGCCTCCAACAGTACGACCTGGCTCCGAGCGTGCACCGCTGAGGCATATCAGCCCCAACGTGCGCTCAATACGTCGCACTGGGCGAACAAGACGTGGACCTTACGATGATGCAGCAGTGAAAGCTGGCTGCCTTGCCGAGGATGGCGACGAGGCTACTAGCCAGGTTGCGGCGATCGAAAGGGACGACTCCGCATCAGCCATCAAGTCCGCAAGCGCACACCGACTCGGAGCGATGCTCAGCGACGATACGCCAAGCAGGGCGCCCCTGCACCGACGAGTAGTACCACCGAGTCGGAAGTCGCTGTCAAAGAAGTCGCCGCCGCCGACAAGCCATCCTGCGATCATCACGACCGAACATGTAGCCGCCGCCCAGCATGCACCAGCCCAATTCCGCCTGCCGCGTGGTCTCGTCCCTGCACCTCCTCCAGTCCGCCCCGAAGAGGAGCCACCCCGCCTCCGCCACCCTTCAGCCCTATGCACATCTGACTTCCGCATCAACCCCGCCTATCAAGACACTTCGTTCGCCTTCGCCGACACGATTCGCGGTCGCGAGACCCGTCGCTGCCTCCCAAATTGCACGCTACCAACCTGCTGCGGCGGCCAATTTCTCGAGATGGCTCGGGCTGGCGCCTTACCTCCTACTGCCAAGTCCCGCTCAGATCTGCTGGAAGCTTACCTCGGACATGACTGGGAAGCGACTATGCAGGGCTACGACGATGCGAAGCGCAAAGAGACTGTGCTTGAAGCCAGAGCGCATGACTTCGCAAGCAAGCACGGGAAACACAAAGAAGTTTTCACCCGTCGAGCGAGTCCACCAGGCTACTGGAACACAGGTATGCCTAGCACGCAGGAGGAAGAAGCTAACCGTGAGAAGGCGAGGTTGATTGAACGAGAGAGGGTGGAGGGGATGTGGAGGGAGGCTATGAGGGGTGGAGGCAGGTGGGTGTTTCGTGATGAGTGATCAGCCGAGGCTGGCGTGGACTTACTTTATTGAGACAACGGTTCTCGTAGTACGACTCCGAGCTTGCGCGCGAAGCTGGCGAGTGTGGGCATGGGTGTCACCGGTTTGGCTTGGGAGCTGGGTGGTGGTGTGACACCTACTGCTCAGCCCTATCTTGGCGGTGGTGCCTGGGCGCGCCTTGTGACAGAGGTCGCACCGTGGCGCACGGTACCGCCGGTATTGGCTGGGACAATCCGCAGCCATACGCCTAGGATAAGACATGTGAGAAGCAGGAAAACGGAATGCTTTGCTAAATTGCGATTCAGGCTCTGGTGAGTAGCTATCTCATCGGGTATCTGCAGCTTTTGCGCGCCCAAGAACCCCAAGTGGTCAGATCCATCGCGTGAGTATCTGACCGTGTCCAGTCTTCCACGTTCCAGTGTAGTTCTGTCATCGTGCTCATCCGTCGAGTGAGGAAGCTGCCCCCTCATCGATCACTTGCCCCAAAACGCCCTGAAGTCCGCTCATTGACTTGCCCTGTGCGCTGAACGAGAGTACCACTCACCTCCATTCCTTCGAAATGCCCCATTCATTCCCCATACCCCCCTTCCCTCCCCACTCCACCCATATACCACCCCTGCCCCGGCACCTGCCCCTCACCCGGCCCCTGCAACCCCTGAACCCTAGCCCTCAACTCACTGTTCTCACTCCTTAGCCCCGCGATCTC
This sequence comes from Oleoguttula sp. CCFEE 5521, assembly GCA_036872775.1. Lineage (NCBI taxonomy): Eukaryota > Fungi > Ascomycota > Dothideomycetes > Mycosphaerellales > Teratosphaeriaceae > Oleoguttula > Oleoguttula sp. CCFEE 5521. The sequence continues at coordinate 8,109 of JAVRRP010000825.1, read as the reverse complement.
CCTCTCCAGCGCCTGGATGTGCTCGATAGCTCCATTGAGAATCTCGCACTTGCTGGGCTTCGCGCCTTCGCCGATCGTCAGATCCCCTGGCCTTGCCACTGCGTTCCCAGAGGGCCGTCTGCTGGCGACTGAAGGCACGGTTTGGCGGAGACGCTCGAGGTGAGCGTTCAGATTCTCGCGGTAGCGGCGCTCGACGGCTGTGTGCGGGATGCGGGTGCGTTTGCGGCCGCGGGTGGTGGTTGTGCTTTGGGTTGGATTCGAAGTCGCGAGACTTTCGTCGGGGACGAAGTCTTCTTCGCTGTCGTCGGACGCGGGGGACTTGGATGCTTGCTTTGCTGTAGCAGGGCCGGATGGTTTCGCTGGTGCGGTCTTAGCGCGGGATTGGAGGGTTGGGCGCAACGCATCGGGGGACAGCAGATTGTTGGAAGGTTGTGCTAGTGCTTTGGCGGGGAAGGTATGTGCGTGACGGCTGGATGGTCGTTGGTTCTCATTCACGGCAGGCATTAGTCCGCCAGCTTGAGTTCGGACGTGGTCCATTGGGTCTTGCGTTGGAGCGAAGACCGAGGGCGTCGAGACGTCCATTTCTGAAGGCCATTGGGGATCTGTGACGAAGCTGACATTGTTCGGTGAGATAAGACCAGTACTTGTTAGACCAGTGTACGGATTGAAGTTCGTTGGATTAGCCTGATACACGTTACGGTTCGCACCTCCCATGCCGTAACCTTGTGGTTGTTGCGGATGTCGATGATTGCTCGACAGCGGTGTCGCATTCGACTGCCATGGTGGAGTGTTGAGTGGAATCTGGTCAAAGTAGTTGTGTTGCTGGTTTTGTTGATTTTGTTGCTGTTGATGCCATTGATGGTCAGACTGTCGATCCGACATGATGTCGAATGCGCCGGGCCCCAACGAGACGCCTACACGAGCTTGCAAGGATGTCATTGATCAGGAGACTAATATCGAGTTCTGGAATCTCAAGTAGCCGAGTGTCGCTGTCGTCACTTCTCTCAGGAGTGTTGTTGACGATATGTGAGAGATTTGTCGCGGATGTTCTCGAAATTTCTATCGATGCAGCACAATAAGAGCTGTATATTGCAGTCTTCGCTTGCACTTCCGAACAGAGAGTTTGTGACATACAACGGTCTCTTGGCAATGGCGAGGCTGAGGTTTGGTGTCGAGCCACCCAGAAGGCAACAGAAAGGTGAGGTACTCAGCCCTCCCCGAGTGGGAAGCGTATCATAGTGATGCGCACCAGATCAAGGTGAGCGGGCAGTAGCGATAGCAGCAGCGCGGGGAGAGGAGCTGGTCGATGCCGGCGCGCCCTCAACGGTATAGCGTTGCAAGCTGCAGCAAGAGTAGCAACGTCCCTTTTGGTGGGTACAGCGATTGAACTGCTAGGGAAATACCAACAGCAGAGTTTCCTGTGCGCGCGCTACTTCTCCACTGTCTCGGCGAAAACTCCATCCCCACATCCTGTACACGGTCGCTCGGAAGGCGCTTGCACCACCAGCCTGGTCAAGGCGCGATACGCAGGTGCGTCTGCGAAATGTATCTTTGGGTCATACCTTCCCTGCAGCAGTTGATGCCCGGCAAAGCGTCGATCGCGAGGCCCCTGGTCGCAGAGGCGATGCCATCTCTGCTATCGATTTCAGTCCTGGTCTTGGATTCCACATTCTTGGCACACAGCTGCGGGATCGTGCTCTGCAAGGCGCTCTCGCAAGTTTACCCAATTGCAAGACCCGGGCAAGGCCAAAGGAGGCCTAGGGCAAAAGCCATTGTTTTGCAACCGAGCGATCCCGAAGTGCCGACACGTGCGTTCAAGGTTGCCGGCCGATAGTGCGGAGTTTCTTTCTTGGGCGGAATGAGAGCTTAGCGAGAGCTATCTGCGATCGGGTGCTACTTACGTTTGCTGGGTTGTATGAGGGTCGAATTCCTCCGTGTGCCAGGTCTCGGGCTTCGCCTTACCAGTGATCAGGAGACTGCGGGAGCGCCGTCTGCCCTGTGAGCAAGCCAGGGACATTGCATAACATCTGCGCCAATGTGTCCAAGCGAGTGTGGTAGTGGTTCACCGGTCCATGCGCTGTTGTCAAGCTTTGGTGCATAGCATCCTCCAGGGTCTGTAGTCGGCCGTTGAACCACTGAGATGGGATGAAGCGGGGGCTTTTCGTGTGCATGAGAGACGCAAACCGCAAGCCACTCGCTTACCGAGCAGCTCCTTCAAGCCTTCCGCTGAACAGCCGTTCTGCCGAGAGCACACTAACTCTGTTGCGATATGAGCAGATGGGTAAACGAGAAAGGCTGTGGTCTTGGCGGGTTTGTTGCTTGACCGCCGCAAGCAAGTCGGCCAATGGCTTCGCAGAGAGGACATGCATGTGAACACGACAGCTGGATCGCCGATGAAGCACGCATTTGGAGAATACATGTAGATTGTACAGGCAAAGCGAACACGTGCAGGATTTCGTAGTCACACCCAAGTGGTTGACTGTCGTCCCGCATCTGCTCTCCAAAGAGTTTGAAGGTCTCGACAGCGAGCACCCCTCACCTGCGGATCAATCCGACACGCCGCGACAATCAATCACTCAGCTGCAATGTCTCGGAGGATTGGAACTGGATGTGGGTACATCAATCGCAGCAGCTACCTCCAAAACTATTGAAGAGCGGCAGTAGTTGCCTATCGTCATTCACAATCGCGATGTGCACGCATTGAGCAGACCTCCCGTAGACCTCATCCTTACCCGCGTCGATCGGTAAGGTACTAGCTGTCGCCCTCCGCCGTGGATGTTCGTTTTGCACGAGACCTCAACCAACAAGCTCCACCGATCAACGCCGGGATAGATCGCCTCCCCCATCCGAGGACCGTCAAATCAGCCTTATCGCCCTGCGCGTCTACTCCCTCATGCTAACCATTGCCCTCATGTCCAATCGTGAATTCGTGATTAGCCGCATAAGCATTTACCGCCCTCGCTTCCATGTTGGATTCGCGACCCGCTCAAGATCCAGTGATACTCATCTCCTGGTCCTCCTCGATGATCGCGCCATTTTTCAGCGATTGTACCGCTGCCACAGCCTCTTTGCTGACTTTTGCCGCGAAGCCTTTGATCAACTTGTACTCGTGCGTGATGAGACCGCCCTGCGTCACAATTAGTGCTGGGCGCGACAGTCGAGTTTTATGAGCTACGTACGGCATTCTTGATGGCATCGATTGCCTCTTGAATCACGTAGTCTGGCGTCCCTGCTGGATATGAGACGACTATGGGTCTCTGAGGGGTCGTTGCTGAGAAGGAGAGCACGCCGAAGAGGGCGAGGATCAGGGAGAGGAGGTAGAATCTCATGGTTGTGGTTTGCGGCCTTCTCTGTGGGACGGGTGCTTGGTTGGTCTTCGGTCTTGATGGAAATGTCGCAATCTCTGTAGCTGACTGTGTTGAGTGCTGATGCAATAGGCTTATCCACAATAATAATGCGAATGGAGGCCTTTCGTTGAGATGATCGCAACCACATGGAAAGCGACCACCTTGAAGTGTGACGTAGCTGCCACGTTCGGTAAGCCGCTTCCGGACGGGAGATCTCACGCCACTGCACATCGACCATCAAGGTGACCCCTCCCTAGGTAGTTTTCATTCTCTATCGCCATGGTCAAACGACAGGCAGCTGCTGCCGGTCTCGACCACGACCCCTCTCCAGCCAAGCGTGTTCGCAACAATGGAGACCATTCGCGATCCCTCAGCACCCTCAGCGACGAGCTCACACTCCGCATTCTTTCCTATCTCCCCGTCTCAGATCTTGCCCTTTGCCAGAGGTAAGTCGCTCGTCACACATTTTATAGAATACAAAGCTAAGTGATCAGACTCTCCCATAAATTCTCTAGTCTAGCAGGAGACCGCCAGCTCTGGAAGGCGCACTACTATGACCGATTTGTACGGCCTCGCGCGAGTCGACTACCTGGTATACGAGACGTATCGTCCCGAGATGCCCGCTTTGCGAGCAAGGCGTCGAGATGGCTAGATGAGGGGCATCTCCTAGAAGGTAGAGGAAGGGCAGGCGGGCAGACGAACTGGAAGCGACAGTACAAGCTACGCCATAACTGGACGCGCGGTAGTTGCGCCGTTGAGGTGATCAGGGTGGCGGAGAAGGCACCAATACCACCTGTGGTAGTACAGATGTGTGATGGAGTCATTTACATGGCGAGCAGGGAAGAGGGCTTGAGAGCTTGGTCGGCGAAATTTGGGCGGAGCTTGCTTGCCCACGTAGGCCTGGAGTCATCGAGTCAAACTCCGCCTACGTGTCTCGCGGTAGACTCTGCAGGCGATGGTACCACAGCCTCAACGATCGTGCTCGGCTTCGAAGACGGATCTTTTGCACTCTACGACATGGACGAGAAAGTGAAGACGCTTAGACACCGGCATAGGCACGAGTCCTCGAACAATGGTATAATTGCGTCAGTGGCAATCTCTTGGCCTTTCGTGGTCACTATGACAGCAACACAACTACTCTCGGTCTACACTTGCGAACCACAGGAAGCGAAGAAAGCTTCGGCGAGGGATCATGGCGCTCCCCAGCTTTTGCATTCTCTGAAGTCACACAACATCTGGCCTCCGCTGTCGACATGTCTACGAGTCACCGCAGATACAGTCTTGGTCTCGATAGCGTACGCGCTGCCGACTTATCTATCGGGATGGACTGTGGGCGTGCAGGAGATCCAGCTGTCGAAGTTAGGCGATTTTCAGCGGTCGAGAACTGCTTCGGCCATTGACGAGCACTACCGACCTCTTGCATTCTCATCAATACCTATGACGTCTCATCTGAGCCCGCACTCGAGTGGAACCACGACACCTTCCTTCCAGGAGTCACGACAAATACACTCGAAACCAATATCGCTGTCACACACGCACCCGTACCTCCTAGTGTCACACCCAGACAACACACTGACACTCTACATGATCTTCTCCACGAAAGATAGCCTATCGATCAGCGACGGTACGAGACTGTGGGGCCATACCTCGTCAGTATCCGGTGCTCATGTTGGCAATCGCGGCAAAGCTGTGTCTATCAGCCGACAAGGCGATGAGCTGCGGATCTGGGAGCTTGAAGGCGGCTTCATGTCATCTGCGGCGCGTAAAAGGCTCGCAGGTGGCAGCGTCAGCGTCCGAGTACAGCCAGGGACGACAAGCTTGACCCCGGAAGATACTTCACAGACTGGACTTGACCTTGTCAGTCACGGCAGCACCAACGTAGCATCACGAGGCAGTCCTACCGACGAGGGTGATGTGGATGGTCGGAGTGAGTTGACTCTCACACGAGGGTGGATTGGATTTGACGAGGAGAACGTGGTGGTGTTGAAAGAGGAGAGTCAAGGCCGGCAAGCGCTGGTAGTGTACAACTTCACATGATCAATGAATGACGCTTGATCTCGACTCTTTGCCGTTCAGGGATTGATGCAGGACGCCCATGTTTGTGCTGCGGTTTCCTGCTGCAGCTCACCTGCTGAGGGTCGGGCTGATGGCTTCATGGCGGTATCGCAGACTATCGCCTCCACTGAGTGGCGGCTCGCTACGAGTATCTTACCTCTATCAGTCATGGAATTCCCTCGACGGCTGAGAAATCGAACCTCACCTCGATCACTGCTCGATGTTGTTGCTCGCCACTTAAAAACCCGCCAAGGCGGACCCGGCATGACGCACCGACCTCCAAACAGGGAGCGTTAAGCGAGTGTGGGGCAATTTGATGAAGTTGACAACAGAATTTCCTCTGCCACTTTACCTGGACCATCACTTTCGCAAAGCACTCATTCACCATACCACATCAATAGAAAGTCTCAAATCACACAACACACACGGCATCATGGATTACGGTGCTCAGAGCGGTGGCGCGGGCGGACGCGCATGCTACAACTGTGAGTCTCTCCCCCGCGAAATCTGCGCAACTTGGCGCTGCGCATAAAATTCACAGTATTCATCTCTCGAGCACACGCTGACATCAAATTTCCAGGCGGCGACCCATCTCATCAGGCGAGAGAGTGCCCCAGCAAGGGTACCCCAACATGCTACAACTGCGGCAACCAGGGTCATCTGTCCCGCGAGTGCACCGAGCCTGCTAAGGACAAGGCTTGCTACAACTGCGGCGACACCGGCCACATCTCCCGCGAGTGTCCGACTGCTCCCTCCGGCGGTGCTGGTGGCGGGCGTGGCGGCTTCGGCGGCGGTGCCGGTGGTGGCGGACAAGAGTGCTACAAGTGCGGTCAGGTTGGCCACATCGCTCGCAGCTGCCCTCAGCAGGGTGGTGGCTTCGGCGGCCAGCAGCAGGGTGGCTACGGTGGTGGACGTGGCGGATACGGTGGTCAGCAGGGTGGCTACGGCGGTGGTCGTGGTGGCTACGGCGGCCAGCAGCAGGGTGGCCAGACTTGCTACTCTTGCGGTGGGTTCGGCCACATGAGCCGTGACTGCACTCAGGGTCAGAAGTGCTACAACTGTAAGTGCACGACTTGAAATCAGCTTTCGATATGAACAATACTGACAACAAATTCCAGGCGGCGAGACCGGCCACTTGTCACGTGACTGCCCTTCGGAGAGCACCAACGAGCGCGTCTGCTACCGCTGCAAGCAGCCCGGCCACGTGCAGGCTTCGTGCCCCAACTGAGCGCACAAGCATTCACGACCTCATGACCATGCATCAAAACCCTCATCACCTTTTGCAACAAACGACAGCATGACGGAACTGGATACGACGACCTTGACCCGCACGGCGACATCGGGTCAACAGAGTGTGTTTGCAGGGAAGGAGGGCTTCCTGAGGAGGAGTGAGAGAGATCAAAGGATGGGTTTATGCGTTAGTCGGTCAAGGTCGTTCTATCGGGTCTGCTGAGCAGAAGAGTATGATTCTATGTGGTGGCGTTCGCTGCTTGTTGTTGCTTTGCAGGGCAACGGGCGGGACATCATTGCGGCACTGTAGTGCTCATTGCGAGTGTTAGCTCGATATACGAATACGGAATCGAGTCACTTGCTACGCAACAGATACCCCAGTCCCCGTTCTCAATCACGCGGGCACACTATACCCCGTATCAGCAGTGGATGAGAAATACTGAAGCTGCAGGACGCACGGATCCTCCTTGTAATTCGACTTGAGTCCAGCCCTTTATTCTCATCCTATCACCATACCTACATTGAATATCCCATCAAAAAGCTATCTCCTCGCTCGGATACGAAGTGTCTGGGGACAACTGATACTCTTGTCCGATCTTGGAACGCATTGTCGCTTTTAACAAATGTCCTTCCTCCGTCCGCCCAATGGGGTCATCTTCTCATCTGCAGGTGAACTGGCCGCCAATTGCTCCAGGTCTGTAAGGAAAGAGCGTCTGGTCAACCTCTGCCATGGAGCAGATAGCACGCCGTCATGCTGTTGATCGCCTGATCTTACGACCCATGACTATCGCGAGCTTCACGATAGCATCGCTTATCCACGACAACATAGCTCGAGCACGGGTCTGCTGCAGCAAATCTCGTGCGTTCTTCAGTACGGTATAATACATCTACAGGCAAAGAGCCTATGATACTGCTAAAGACAGATTACACACCACCTGATTCCACGGATTCATGGATGTCATGCGAGCAACGCGCGGTAATATAGCAAGCAGGCCTGGTGAGGCTTTGGTAGGTTGTTCCTTGAAGAACATACTCTCTTTACCTCTCAACCTATATCGTTACCTCGAAGGATGGTCGCTGTCTGCCTGTAAGTAAAGCAGCCTGTGCCAGCATGCCTTCGCTACTCCGATATGCTGTGCTCGCAGCGGCCCTGGTAGTTCCTTCCACACAGTTCTTAACCGTAAGCTCTACACACTATCAGCATGCTATACTAGCTAACAAACTTAGCGCCCACTCTCATTCGCTCCGACCATCAACGTCACGATCAACAAGAACCCAGCTTCTGGCTATGTGTTCATCGCGCCTACTGGGACCGACGGCAATGGTCCGTACATATACGACAAAGCTGGCAACTTGGTCTGGGACGGCGCCGGTGTCGTTGGTGGGGCCGATGCATACAACTTCCATGTATGCATGTACAATGGCAGCCCACACCTCTGTATCACCGGGGGACTTGGTCACCAGGGCTACGCGATCG
>JAVRRP010000824.1:0-13652 GCA_036872775.1 Oleoguttula sp. CCFEE 5521 | reverse complement strand
GGCCACCACAGAGTTCGAACTGGACACACGCCCTTGGGATTGTGAAGGGAAGGTGGAGGCGAGAGGATATTCCGCCAGTTGAGCCACCACAGCATGAGACTAGGCGCTAGATTTTCAAAATATCACCTAGAATATCACTATCGCTGACTCGACAATGTGCCCTGAGCTAGACCGCCGTCTGTTTCGACTTGTACAACCATTCTACACGCCACAACCATTTGCAACATGATCCTAACAGTGAGTCTGAGGCTGTTGGCCTCATCGTATGCTGATGTAACGAGTTGGCGCCGTAGGTTGGTGTGTAGTCGATCGATCTCCTTTGTTCTCTCTCGGTCACGTCAAGCATTGACTTGCCACTTCTACCGTGTCTGACTCCCCTTTGTCTTCGTATCATCACAGCCTCACAATGGTGCTGCTTCCGTCGACCTCCATGGTCGCGAACAAAGGAACTACACAGAGATGGCGACTGCAAATTCTCCACGCCTTCGCTGGCATGCATGTGAACACCTGTGCCAATTCGAAGGCAATATTTACGCACACAGTCGTCAGCGGAGATGGCCAACCCTTTTGGCGAGCCCGGCTCGGCGGCCACGGACTCCACGATCGACAACATCTACGATAGCTACGGTGTGCCCAGAACGCCTGGGCTGCAGCCGGTGCATGAGCCAGAAAGTCGCTGTGAGCTACAAGACTTCGCCTCATGGGAGGTCGAGAGACTGGCATCCGCGAAGCGTAGGGAGAAGTTGATGGCAGGCTTTGATTATGAAGCAGAGAGGAAGAAGGCAGCGGAAGGTCGAGCGCGCGCGATAGCTGGAGGCATGGCCGTCCGGGACATTGGAACGCCACCGATATCTGATGATGGTGAGAGTGGCTCGGAGGCTGACAGCAGTACGCCGCGCGCGCGTGTGGAGACAGGTGACAGGCATGAACGAGTAGACAGCGACAAGGAGGTAGTGACGTTCCTGAACCCACCGGGCACGCCAAGGACGATCATGATGAACATCGAAGTCAAGCTTCGGCTACTGCTCGCCGTGCACCTCTTGACTAAGGCTCATCAAACTGGACATGATCGAAATGAAGCCATCCGCATCGCAGCTGAGACTCGGACTTTCGTACATCAGTCTAAGGGGACTACAGCACTAGAGGCTCGCTGTCAATACTATATCGCAATCGCCCACAACGATGACCCGAAGGTCCCGAGTAACGACAGAGCAAGAAGGTACCATGAGCTTGCACGTGAGGCCACGCTTGGTGGATATCCAGAAGGCCGATGGGCTGGTGAGTGGCTCGAGCATTGGGAAAATCTGAACGACCAGTGGTCTACTACCGCCAAGATCGCCAGTTGGGCTTACAGCACCGCGGCCAGTGTCATTAACTACGTGCGAGGTAGTCCCACGACGTCAAGCAAGCCGAGACGTGACAATGCAGAAGAAGACCCATTTGGTCGTGATCGCCAGGCGCTTTCGGACATGAGCCCTATCGAACGTGGTGGCGAACGCATCCCTAGCTTCAGCACCTGGCGATCATCCGATGCAGGCTCGCCACAAGCTGCTTCTCCTGAAGTAGGTATCGTTCCCTCCCGCCGTTCCACAAGGGACTCCTGGTCCCTGAAAGGCGGCAAAGGTCTTGCGCTACAAGGCGCTTTCCAACCCTCATTCGACAGCGGCAATGAAGCCCTCTCTCCAACGCCAAACCGCTTACACAGCAGCGACCCACTCTCAGCAAGTAGCACAAAATCCCACTTCGGTCTCGCCTGGTCCAAACACCATCCCTACGGAAAAGGCGAGATCATCCCAGGCAAGATCTTCGAGTCCGTCTCCAGCCCCGAGAACCTCTCCTCCGAATCCGAACAAAACATCCCCCACAACGTTCTAGGCGGCCTGGTAGACGTTTCGCGCCTCAATGCCAAGAAGACAGAAATGAGAGGCAGAGAATGGGAAGCTCGACGTCGCTCTTACGTGCCTGAAGGCGTCTCGCTACCGCGAAAAGTCTATGTTATGCAGAACATGCTCACTGGCCACGACTCCCCCTTATCAGATCTCAGCCCCGGCTCCGACTCGAGCATACCCGTCATCCCAGCATCTTACAATCGCCCAGCCTACTTCGGCCAACGCGCATCTTACACTGGCGCCGACCCGTCTGCCCCGATCGTAGCCAGCGACTCTTCGTCTTCGTACCCGTACAGCGCTAGTGCTGTGGGCGGCGAAAAGGCTGCGATTCCGGTGGGCGCAGGGAGTGGTAGTCCTAGAAAGCGGAGAATCGGCAGTCTGAGCGTCATTGCTACGGGCCTAGACTTGGCTGGTGTGCTGCCGCACAGACGTAGGAGTGAGATGGCTGCGCCCGAGCAGAAGCTAGAGGAGGGTGAGAGTCCTTTTAGTCCGAAGAAGGGAGGTGGAGGGTTCTATGGAGTGGAGGAGGGGATTGCGGAAGAGGAGGTTTGAAAGGGGGGAGTAGAGGAATGGGAGAACCGGAAATATGCATTTATGTAGCAAGGTCGATACGCGCTCTCTGGTTTACAGTGCCCAGTCTATACCATGCTTTTGTCCGTCCGTCCGTCCTCTAGCCGTCCTGTACCAGTCTGTCACTCGATTAAATATCTCAGCCGTAACACCACTACTATACGCCCTTGTCTAGACCTCCACTGACACTCGTGCGTGGAACACCCTCCTAGGGCGCCATGACGAGAGCAAGCAGCGCCATGCGCACGAACATCCCGTATCTCATCTGTCGCGAAGTCAGTGTCTCATCACAAACACCCAATAGGTCACTCGTCACGCCGGTACTCACCTGTCTGAAATACGCCGCCCTCGGATCATCGTCCACCTCCTCACTCAACTCCAGATTCCTCGGCAGCGGATGCATGACAATCATGTTCGCCTTTGCATCCTTCAGCGTCTTGCCGTCAACGACAAACGTGTCCTTCACCTCTTCATACAGACTCGGATCTTCGAATCGCTCTTTTTGCAGGCGTGTGACGTATAGGACGTCGGTCTTGGCTATCATCTCCGTTGTCAGACGATCAGACTCGACAGCTAGCTGGCCACGAGCTTGCATGGAGGCGCGGACTTTAGCCGGGATCGATAGAGCGGCAGGAGAAGCGAGCTGAATCTGCACGTTGTAGTGGCGCAGGAGCTCAACGAGAGAGTGCACTGTGCGGCCGTACTTGAGATCGCCGACGAATGTGATGGTCAGGCCGTTGACAGTACCGAGCTCCTCGCGCATGGTGAAGAGATCCAGCAGGCCCTGGGTCGGATGCTCGCGAGACCCGTTGCCGGCATTGATGATCGGGCCGTGAGCAGCTTTGGCAGCTCGCTCAGCGCTGTCGTTGTCCGGATGACGAAGCACGATAGCATCGCCATACTGATCGAGCGTGCGAATCGTGTCGGCCAGACTCTCGCCCTTCTGCGTACTAGAGTGAGACTCATTGATCATCACTGTCTGTCCGCCAAGCCTCTTCATCGCCGCGTCGAAAGACGAAGAAGTCCGGGTCGAGGGCTCGAAGAACATCAAGCAAAGCACCCGCCCTTTCAGAGTGTCTAGGCATCCATCTCGCTCAACTCCAAGGCGCATCTCCGCCGCGACCGTGAAGAGAAGATGCAGCTCTTCCTTAGAGAACTGCTTCACGGAAATGATGTCTCTGCCCTTGAACGGTGAGCTCTTCAGCAGCTCGGTGAGTGTAGGAAGCACTTCGGGCTTCGGTGGTGATAGTGGAATGGTAGGTACTTCGGCGAAAGTCTGACAGTCAATACGTCCGATACTGAGGTCGTAGTGCTGAGCGATGGCTTCGATGAGTATCTTAGCGTTCTTCACGTTGGTGACCAGCGGCGTCTGATAGTCGACTGCCATGCGACGAGTGCGGTACCCTTTGCTCATGTAATTTGCGGGGCGACGGAAGCGGTTGGACGAGGGGAGGTTGATGTATAAGTCGATGAGATTGTTGGCGAGGGCGTGGGTGAGCGAGTATTCGTTGCGCTGCTGATCATCTTGAAGCGCTTCGAGGAACTGCACTTCAATTTCGTGCTCAGCTAAAAAGTCGGCTGTGCCTGCCGTGGCAAAGAGCTTGTAGCCCAGCTTGTAAAGCTTCTTGATGGACTCCAGCATTTCCAGCTTATCCTTGTACGCGCCGATCGAGAAGAGTATGTTCTTCTTTGGCAGCTTGAATCCTGTTGCTATCAACCCCTTGAGGTACGCCTCGTACTTGTTCCGCCCGAAACAAGCCACCTCACCAGTGGAAGCCATCTCAACACCCATCACTGGATCTGCGCCAGAGAGTCGTGAGAAAGAGAATTGAGGGACTTTGACACCGACGTAGTCAGGCGGAATGTTCAGGGGTGGGTATTCTTGAAGCGGCAGACCAGCCATCGCCTTGGTTGCCAACGCGATCATGTCTACACCCATGACTTTCGACACGAACGGGAAGGATCGAGATGCTCGGACATTGCACTCGATGACTTTGATTTCGTTGTCCTTGGCGATGAACTGGATGTTGTAGGGTCCGGTGACGTTGAGCGCGTCTCCAATCTTGCGAGTCGCATCCTCGATTCTGCGAACAGTTTCTGGGTCCAGATCCTGAGGTGGTAGGATCAGTGTGGCATCTCCGGAGTGTACGCCAGCGTTCTCGACATGCTCGGAGATGAAGTGCCCAATCATGATGCCGTTACGAGCCACTGCGTCCATCTCGATCTCCTTGGCGCCCTCAATATACTTGGTGATGACCACCGGATGGTCCTTCGACACATCGGCCGCCTGATTAAGGTACATTCGCAGGTCGTGCTCCGAGTACACCGTGTTCATTGCCGCTCCGGACAGCACGTACGATGGCCGTACTAGCACTGGGTACTTGACCTTGTTGCAGAAGATCTTCGCCTCCTCGATACTAGTCAGCTCCTTCCACTGCGGTTGATCGACACCCAGTCTGTCCAGCATGCGGGAGAACTTGTAACGGTTCTCTGCTGTGTCGATCATCTCAGGCGAGGTTCCGAGGATCTTGACATTCGAGCGGTAGAGCGGGAGGGAGATGTTGTTCGGTGTCTGCCCGCCCATGGAGAGGATAACGCCGCTGGAGCGCTCGAGGTGGTATATGTCGAGCACTGTCTCGAGAGTGATGTTCTCGAAGTACAGTCGGTCCGCCTCGTCATAATCCGTGCTCACGGTTTCTGGACTGTAGTGATGTCAGCTCTCCATGGTTATACTCGGGGAGTCGGTGGGAACGTACTTGTAGTTCACCATCACAGTCTTGTACCCGCTGTCTCGCAGAGTGCGCACAGCCCTCACGGAACACCAATCGAACTCCACGGAGCTACCAATGCGATATACTCCGCTTCCTAGTACCATCACACCCCGATCATTGAAGGTGATATCATGCTCCGTCCCATTGTAAGTCAAGTACAAGTAATTAGTATAGGCCGGGAACTCCGCGGCCACGGTGTCGATCTGCTTCACAAAGGGAGTGATCCCAGCATCCAGTCGTGCACGTCGAACGTGCTTCTCATTGCTGCTCCAGAAATTCGCCAGCTGCTTGTCCGAGAAGCCTTTTTCTTTTGCAGTGCGGAACAAGCTAGAGGTGATATCGTCGATGTTGAACGTCGACATGTGCTTGCTGAAGTCACTAAGACCCTTGAGACGACTCAAGAACCACTTGTCGATCTTCGTCATCTGCCAGATCTTCTCAACGGAGTAGCCGTTGCTCATGGCGTTTGCGAGCGCGAACATGCGCTGGTCGGAGGGAGTCTGTAGTTCGGTGTCGATGTCGATTGACATGAGCGCCTCGGTCTCGTTGAAGCCCAGATTGCTGGGATCGACAGCTCGAATGGCTTTCTGGATCGCTTCCTCAAAGGTCCTGCCTATGCTCATCACTTCGCCTACGCTCTTCATGGACGAACCAAGCAGTGTGGAGACTCGAGTGAACTTCTTCAAGTCCCAACGAGGGATCTTGACCACCACGTAGTCGAGCGATGGCTCAAAGCAGGCGCATGTGACTTTCGTGACCGTGTTCTTGATCTCGTTCAGAGGGATGTTCAGGCCGAGCTTGGCTGCGATGAAAGCCAGTGGGTAGCCCGTAGCCTTCGAAGCGAGTGCAGATGATCGCGAGAGACGAGCATTGACTTCGATGATGCAGTACTCTCTACTGTCAGGGTTCAGGGCGTACTGGATGTTGCACTCCCCGACAACGCCAAGATGTCGGATCACCCGTGTCGCAGTGGTGCGGAGCATGTTGTAGTCTTCGTCAGACAGTGTCTGTGAAGGCGCAACTACGATCGAGTCTCCAGTATGAATGCCGAGCGGATCGAAGTTCTCCATGTTGCACACAGTAATACAGTTGTCTTGTGCATCACGAACAACTTCGTACTCGACCTCCTTCCAGCCCTTCATACTGCGCTCGATCAGAATTTGCGGACTCGCTGCGAACGCCTTGTTGCATAGATCGACGAGCTGCTCCTTGTTGTCTGCGAAGCCACTGCCGAGACCACCGAGAGCGTACGCAGCACGGATGATGACAGGATAGCCGATGGTTTCGACCGCTTCTAGCGCTTCCTCGAGATTGTTCGCAGACTTGGACTTGGCGCAAGGCGCACCAATCGACTCCATACTCCTCGCGAACAGCTCGCGGTCCTCGGTCGTGATTATAGTGTCAATTGGAGTACCGAGCACCTTAACACCCAATTCCTCGAATTCATCTTTGAGCTTGATGCCAACCGATAGTGCCGTCTGACCACCGAATGTGCAGTAGATGGCATCTGGGCGCTCAAGCTTGATCACTTTGCGCACGAAATCTGCATTGACTGGCAGGAAGTACACCTTGTCTGCCAGACCTTTCGAGGTCTGAATCGTCGCGATGTTCGGATTAATCAGGATGGTGTAGATGCCCTCTTCTTTGAGAGCCTTGATCGCCTGGCTGCCGGAGTAGTCAAACTCACCGGCCTGACCGATGCTGAGACCGCCGCTACCGAGCACGAGGACTTTCTTGACGTTGACTCTGGGCTTCGCAGCTGCATTTGCGGCAGCGTCGCCTCCGGGGAACTTGACGGGTGTTCGCATCTTGCTGGAGTCTTTGATGACATCTGTGATAGTGTTGATGAAGACATCGAACAAGAATTCGGTATCCCGTGGACCGGGCGCACTCTCTGGATGGAATTGCACGCTGAAGTACGGACGGTCCTTGTGCCTGATCCCCTCGTTGCTGTGGTCGTTGGCGTTGACGAAGAGCTCGCTCCAATCGTTTGGCAGGGTGTCTGCATCCACAGCAAATCCGTGATTCTGAGATGTGATGTAGCACTTGCCAGAGAGCAGATTTGTGCAAGGGATGTTGTGGCCTCTGTTGCCGAACTTCATCTTGAGCGTGTCTGCGCCAGCAGCCCGTGCAAGCAATTGATGCCCGAGACAGATGCCAAAGATGGGTATCCGAGCCTCGTCGATCGTAGTGCGGATGTGCTCGACAGTGTCTCTCATCAAAGCAGGATCACCAGGTCCATTCGAGATAAAGAGACCATCGTACTCCTTTCCGGTCAGCTTCGGAAAGTCGTAGTCCCAGGGCACGACTTCGACCTCGACGCCGCGCTTCACGAGGCAGCGAAGTTGATTGTACTTGAGACCAACATCAACACATACAACACGCACGGGTCTACCTGACGGATGATGCAACGCAGTGGACGCATCGGGGGAGTAAACCTTTGGTTTGGATGTAGAGACTATTGACCATGATCAGACGTGATCTGCTATGTAGTACGGCTGTAGCGTGCTCACCATCAGCCACTAAATTTCTAATATTCGGGTTGTACCAGTCGATCTCCTCGAAAACTGGCACATCCTTGGTCTTGTTCCCGAAGTAGCCGTTGGATCCGTTGGGTGCTGCCAGGCCATTAGCGTGGCCATTCTGCACAGCAGGTGTCGCGGAGCCTGTTGGCGTCGCTGCGCCACTTGGTGTCACAGCGCCACTGAGCGCTAGCATCTTCCTCGTCCCGGTCTGTTTGAGTAGGCGTCCCAGCATGCTGCCTTGCTCTCGGATTTTCTTTGTCAGTGCCCGCGTGTCGACGCCGTACACTGCAGGCACATTTTGCTCTTTCAGCCATGTGCCCAGCGAGGAGGTGGCGAGATGATGTGAATACTCCTCGCCAGAGTATGACGCTACAATGAGGCCGGCGATGTGAATTTCTGCTGCCTCGAAGTGAGCTGGGAGATCTTTGAGGATCGCGTCTCTATCCTCCCTCGAAGGGACGCCATAGTTGCCGATGAGAGGAAATGTGATGACCAGGATTTGGCCACGATATGAAGGATCCGTGATGGACTCTGGGTAGCCGACCATGCCGGTCTGGAAGACAAGCTCGCCAGCAACACTGCGGTCAGCACCAAAGCTCGTTCCCTCGCAGAAGCGGACGGCTCGGTCGCCATCCTGCACCTCGAGAGCCATGAGGCTCGACTGCTGTGTGTTGGCCATACTTGAGAAGGATCTGGTATGACCAGCAGAAGGAGATCAACTTAGTACATAGTGGATGTACTAAGTCCAAGAGTGTCTGGCGAGCTCGAGAAATTTGTTAGCAAAGCCGATCGTGCATGATCGCCCACTAGTCCCCGCAAAATGCAGGGGTCCGCAGCGCACCCCTGTACGCGTCTCGCGCATCGTTGAATGGTGATGAAGATATACAGTGAACTTATGGAACTCCCGGTCATAGGCACTAGTTGAACTACTACACAGGAGGACGAGTTCGCGCCATCTTGTTACTAGTGTCTTGGTCGCACCTTCACTGAAGCGCTGTAGTCTCGCCAAGGTTCGTACAGTGCGCGTTGTACCTGTGAACCCATGGTCAAGATTCGGTCCTAGCATCGGTTTCGTCGCATTTCCCCTTGTCTGCACCAACCCTCACGCTCAGCATGCCCTGTTTCGTCGATCCTCCCATAGACGACGACTGCCTTAGCTCGGCGACCAGCAAGCGCGGATATGGCTTCACTAGGTACTCGTCGGGATTGCGCTACCTGCATCTACATGGCTCCAGACCATAAGTGTCACCCTTTCACTTTGCCTCAGAGTACAAGGCGTGCAGGCTCCAATTTCATCTGCGTCCTCTGTGCACTCCCATCCATACCCCTTTTCGCGATGTCTAATTCAAACCCATCGAACGACACTCTCCAGTCAGCTCTACAATCTTCGCCGGGAGAGTATAATACTGATGTCCATAGTGACTTCACCACGGCCGAAGCTTTAGATGTTCATCAGCCCAGTCATGCCTCTGTAGCAGCAGATCGACGACAGGACTGAAGCGATGGCCAATTCTCGCGAGTGGGTCGCCATGATCATGCGCACGTTCAACGCTCGTATCCACTCGCCAGCGACGCCGCATGACGGGCGATCGAGCTTCAACCTGAGTGGTGCCAGTGGGAGACTAGTCACGCCGACAGGATCCGGAATATGTTGCCTCATGATCAGCAACCAGATCTTCTACAAGCCAGAGCTATGATGCTGTTCTATGACGAGATTGGAGTCCACGGCGTTACGGCTGACGGTCGCGCAGGTGTACGCCGAAATGGCCTGCGATCTCCCCCTGATCTGTCACTCACTTACGTGGGCCGACTCAAGAGATTGTACAGGCGATGGAGACCCTTGCACATGTCAGGCATGATGTGATTATGGGCAAGGCTATACCGGAGCTTATCGCAGATCCGCGCCGTTATGTAGCTACGAAGATCTCCCAGAGGTAGGTAGTCTGCACGATCATGTTCTGGAGTTATTGCAAGTGGTATCTTTTAGCTGATTCAAGTGTAGGTATGACACCGAGGTGGCGAAAGAGAAGCACCCTCACTTACGGAAAAACGGCCGCCTCTACGCGTCAGAGGCCGAAAGGCGAATGCTGGCCAAACTGAGGATGCACGTGGTAAGAATGGCGGTGGCCAGCCTGGATCCGGCGAGCAGCCGCATGGTGCACTTGGACCATTGCCTTCTGTTTCCTTGTTCAGCTTAGGCACATCGACACCTGGCAGACGGCCTGCCACATTGCGGCACAAAGCCACGACCCCAGTGTTAGGTGTCGCGCAGGGCCAGCATGAAGTCCCCAGGGTGGCGTCCGAGACTACACTGCCCGCTTCAGACGATTAAGGAGACTCGGAAGACAGCGGAGTCGGGGCTGATCTGCGCGCCTTCAAGTAAATGTGTGATCGCGCTGGGTCTTCTCAGGATGGTGAAGGGCGAGATTGACAAAGGCAAGGAAAGTGGGAATGGAGAAAAGATCTGTCGTGGAGCGATGAGTAAACAGATCTTAATAGGGTACTTGGCAGACACTGTACTGAGGTGGCAGATAAGCATGATGGCGAAACGGCAGTATGGTCGTAGTAAACCGTTTCATAGAGCAGGCTAGCTTGGCTGTCGCGTCGCGGATCACAGTACGTGACATCGCCTGTGACCTTCGTGAGATGAATTTGTAGATCGGGCATACCATGTGAGACCCGCTTGTCGACGGCGCATGCAGTGAGGAGATGTGGAATCAGGAGTGAGGTTTAACCCAAGCTGTCGATTGGTGGGCTGTCTCGCGCACGTCATCGGCTTTGTCTCAAACGGAGCGCACCTTACGAAGCACAGTGGCGAGGACACTGGACACCACTTGAATATTTCATATCATATCTGGCATCGCAAGCAATCAAGGTGAGTACCCTATCTCGTGTCGTACCCAGCACAGCCTTTGTCGCAGCAACACTACCCAAAGGAGCCCCATTCCGCCCTAGCCGAGGGTCCTCCGAGGCGTCGGGTCTTAGAAATCAACCATCATTGGCATATCTTATGCAATCAAACAACGAAGCATCCAGTCCATCGGCGCAGCATCTTTCCTCTTGCCTTCCCAACCTCACTTCTACATATACCCCTCTTCACCTCTACTTGAATGTCCGCACGCACAATCTTGAGAAGAGCAGCACTCACCAGTATTCGCATTAGACCGACGACCACATCAGCCAGCTTTACAAGTACCGTACAATCGAGTCGCATTACGCAACCAGCAATCACACACAACCTACCAAGCAAACGCTTCTTTTCCGCCACAATGGGTAAAGAGGGTGTCCACAACCTTGGCTCGTAAGTCTTATGCTTGTACTCATCGGCAAGACGATCGACTAACAACAACTCCAGCAAAGCCGACTTCGACTCCGCCCTCGGCGAGCCGGGTCTCATGGTCCTAGACTGCTTCGCAACCTGGTGCGGTCCTTGCAAAGTCATCGCGCCTCAAGTCGTCAAGTCAGTATCACTCCAATGCATGTCCTGATTATTCGCCCAACAATTTACTAACACACTCGCACCCAGGTTCTCAAACACCTACACCGACACCCGCTTCTACAAGCTCGACGTCGACGAGATCCCAGAAGTCGCGCAAGAGCTCTCCGTCCGCGCCATGCCCACCTTCATGATCTTCAAGGACGGCCAGAAGGTCGGCGAAGTCGTTGGTGCGAACCCGACAGCGCTGGAGGCGGCTATCAAGCAGAATGTCGCTGCGTAGGGTTCGGTGACACACAATATTAGTAGTACAGAGGAGCGGCGGGATTCTGCGGAAGGATTGTTCTGCTGGTGGGTCGACAAGCCCGTGCAACAGACAGAGGATGCGCCTGTGCTACGGGTGAAGAAGAGTAAGCAGTTGGTCCTTACGGGTAGAACGAAGTGACAGCATCTGTTGGGGTCGCAGGACAGCGTACTAGAGGGCTATGGATACATCGTGCACTGTTTGACCGCTCCACCAGGTCTTTATGCGCCGTGAATATCATGTAAACGTCCTATGTCATCAGCTTGCGATTTTCTGCTGGGATTACGCAGACTCAACGCAGGTACAGTTTATGGCGCCCAGATATTATCATCGTGCTTAGATGCTACCACGCGAACCCATCGGATGCCCTGGAATTCTGTCCAGACAACCCCAGTAATGTGAGCACAGGTATGAAGAAACCATGGATCTGAACATGGTGGGTTCGCTCAGTTTTGAAGACGAGACCTCTGCTGTAGCAGAGCTTGCCAGTTGAAGTCCAGTATCCAACGTGTACTCTGGACACCCATGCAACGCCCTTGCAACGCCGTTCTCAGCCTCTACAACAGGACCAATGAAAAGCAGTAAAGTGGTATCTTGTGAAAGGCAAGCACTGCAGTATTACACTCGGGCCTTTCAGATTTCTCGACCCATCGCCCTCCTCTGCACCTTCTGACTACGACCAAGGGAACGCCGTCATCAGGCTGGGAATCAGCGTTCTGTGTTATCGTTAGCAAGCGTCTCCGTGGTGACTTTGCGCGGTCAACGTACCCAAATGCAAGCCCGGCGATGATACCCGTCAACGCCCTCCGCCTGATCTTCTCCTTCCGCAACTCAACATGCACAGCCTTGACGCGCTTCGGCGCCTCCTCACTATCCTCATCGTCATCCTCCTCCATCTCCTCTGCCTTCCGCTTGCCCTTCCCGCTAGACACCTCTCCAGCCTTATCAACCATGTCCCGCGCCATGACGAGCATCTCCTGCGGGTCGGTAGGCAATTTCATCTCCGGGTATCCGACCGGTAGCTCGACGTTCACGCGTGTAGATTCCAGCTCCTCGTTCGGATCGTCGGGGGAGGTCTGCGTGGTCTTCTCGACCTCGACTTTCACTGTGTCGCGCGAGGAAGTTGGGCGGGAGGGGACGTCTCCATTTACACTGTGGGCTTCAGAGTCCACCACTGATGCGCCGTCCTCATCCACCTTCGTCAGCCCACCACGGCCCTTGCGCGCTTTCCGCGGTGTGGCGATCTTTCGCGCTGGCGTCTTTGAAGGCGATGCAGAGCGAATACTACGCGAGCCGCGCGTCGAGCGCCGTCCGGTATCCAATTTGTCTGGTGAGCGGCCTAAGCCATTGACGGTATCGCCTTTGAAGCGGAAGGCGGGCGGGGATTTGATGGCTTTCTTGGGGTCTGAGGTGCCGTGGGTAATGGGTTCAGGGTCTAGGAGCGCGGCGACCCAGAGCTTGATGCCGTATTCTTCGCCGAGCGAGAGTGCTGTAATTCGTGTGTCAGCACGAGGGAGCAAATCAGCAGTGAGTGAAGGCAAGAGCGACTGACCTTGATTCGGGTGAATCCACACATTCCCCGCTACCTCTTCACTGCTCGACTCTGGTAGCCCTTTGACGAAATCTTTCTCTGCAAGCTCCTCGTCGGTTGACGCGTAGGGGAATGCAGCCTTAAACATGCCCGTGGCGCTAACATAGCCATCTGAAGACCGCCTCTGTCGCAGCATTTGTTAGCCTCGATCCCATCACCTTTCTGTATCGCGCAACGTCCAACGTACCATCAAAAAGTACGCATCCGGGTATTTTCTATTACTGCCCTTCGCGAAGATGCCACTCGAGCTCAAATCGCTCGGCAGCGGTACACGCAGGTGTGCGTAGTCCAACACGCCGAGATTGTCAGGTTTGGTCGCATTGCTAGTGTTCACCTGGCCTGGCTTGACTTTGAGCTCGGTTTGTCCGAGGCAGCGGCGCTCAACGAGGATTTCATCTGTGATGCGCAGTATATATTAGTATGGGTAGGATTGCGTAAAGCTGCAGTGTGCGATGCGCTGGCGCGCATGCAGGAGTAGGACGTACGATTTGGCGCGCGCTCCTCGATGAGCATAGGGTTCTTGTCCTCGGGGAGAGGGACGCGGCGAGTATCTGCCATTGCGCTGT
>JAVRRP010000823.1:0-13653 GCA_036872775.1 Oleoguttula sp. CCFEE 5521 | reverse complement strand
TGCGTATACGGACGTTCGGTCGGTGCTTTCTGGTCGCTCTCGTGGAGAGTGGTGACTGTCGTGTGCACGACTCGGACCGTTCGCTCGCAGAATCGAAGGTACGCCGAAGGGGATCGTGAGTAGTCCTTTACGCCGGAACACCAATAAGCAAATGCACGTTCTGAACATTGACAAGCGTCATCACTTACAGGTGCGAGGAAGATCAACGTCTTCTCCAAATCACGCAGGTTTTTGATTTCTTTCGATCCGATTCGGTTAGGCACGTCCTTGATGAGGCCGTGGAACTCTCGTAGTGTCTGTTCTTGAAGGATGGGTTGGATAATGTGTCGATGGATCTGGTCTTTGGCGTACTGGCTGAGGCCGCGCTCCGTTGTTGCAGACGTCATGTGAACCTGCCCCACTGCGGTGTCCAGAACAGCTATATTGTCGTCAGCGCGATTGCCTAAGGCACTCTGAGGTGCTGCCTTACCAGTTTGCGGCGACGTGCTGTACAGAGACTCGTCCGAGTCGGCAACGCTCGAGCCAATACCACTGTCAGAGGAGTGGCTGTGGCGGTGATGACGCTCGGCAGTCTTGATGGGCTCGCCGTCGTGGACGCTGGTATTGTCCACCATAAAAGTAGGTACTGGCAACACTTCGGGCTCGCTGAGGAAGGCACCCAAAGCGAGCTTCGACTGGGTCGCAACTGCCTTGTCGACTCTAGCGAGAAGGTCTGCGACGCGACGCTCACCACTGCCGATAAGCAACTGCTCAAGAGAATGAGGGCAGGTAGAAGAGCGCCCTGGCATAGATGGCGAAGTACTGGATCCAGACTCTAGCGGATCCCAGACGTCCTTGCCAATGTTATGCGGGACATGAAAGGTGTCTCCTTTGCGGATGTTCATGTTCTGAAAGCAGTCGATCAAGGAGGGAGTCATGGAGGGACTCGAGGAGCGAGCGGGCCGGCGCCGGGGGTGGGCGGTGGTTGAAGACATGTTCGCAGACAATGTCGAGGCGATGTACCGATGTGAGGACGGCGGTGCTGCAGGGTGTCAGAATGCGGACTGGATCATGCAGCGCTGGGCGGGTGACTCACACTCGAGGCCAATGACTGCGATGCTCCTGGTCGAAGTATGCTTGATGGAGGTTTGGCGGGGAGAAGAGCAGCTGCGTCCACGCGGATTCACAGGCGGTCTCTGTCCGGGAGCGCTATCCTGTGAGTCGGAGGATGGAGGATGGCGTGGCCCGCGATGACGCTTGCTATCGAAGCGTACGGCCACCGGTGGAAGTCCTGGCTGGCGGGTGTGAACACGTAGTCTTCTCGGTGACGAATTTGATATCGAGTAGATGAAGGAGCTGTCGTGTCCTCAGGCTTGAGGGAGATGCTGACACTATTGAGAGCTGCGCATTGCGTGGTAATCACGACACAGCCCAGGCAGCAGCGTCTCTAGCGCGCGCCGTCTTCTCGGGTAGTCGTTCCTGCCGACAGCCCGCATGTGCAGCGTTAGGTCAGCGCGTTCTTGACTCCATGTTCTTTCTACAACGAATCTTTATTTCGACATGCTTCTAACTCGTAAGTGTCTAGAGTGTGTACATTGTGTAATACAGTTCAAGTGATCTCAACCTGGTGTTTGCTGCCTAAGTGATTCCGCGCCGGCGCGGCCGTTGCCGTTTTGCCGAGCATCCGTCACGCCAAGCCTCGCGCTTTGGCCTCAGGCATTCACTAAGCGAGCCGCTCTCGCACTTCCCTTGCATCGGGACACCGCTCCTGCCTCTCACCGGTCCTCCGTCCGATGCACCTTACCTCGCAAACAGCCTTGGCAGGCACAAGGATTGCGATCCTGCAGACTACTGTGTCCTCCCGTCCATGTAACGTAGCTTTGCCACGCAATGCATTGAGTATGTGGCTTGACAACTGCATGGGAATGCAAGCGCCTAGAGTAGTGTTTGCTACGAATCGTCGAAACGTGTTGCTTGGCACAACGTCTCGAGGCTTGTTCGTCGTCAGCTCTGGACGTCACTTCACGGCACAGAGTGGACGCTTCGCTTGCGGAACCCTCCAGTGCAGAGCGGCTGTGGCACAGCAGCTGTCCACATGTTGTAGGGAAGCGATGTGTGTGAAGACTGTTGAGAAGAATTGAACATCCTTGCAGACAGTGCATTCAATACTTGTAGAATCTGACTCCACCTTCTTTCCTGATGGCCTGATTGAGTCTTCTGTAGTAGAAGGTCATACCAATGCATCCCACAGCTACGAAAAGCAAGAGCCCCGCGTTCACCCAATGCCCCGTCGGGTATCCCTTCGCCTTCTCATCAGCCTTGTAGATGAATACGCCCACGATCTGACCAGGTGCGCCTCCGAACCCAATGTTCATCGCGATTGCCAGCCCGATCGCTGCAGTCGTGAACAGATTACTGCTCAGCCATCCTAGAAGCGGCGGTATGCAAGCGAATGCACCGCTCGCAGCAACTATCAAGCAGCCGTAGCGAGCCGAGTAGGCTGTAGGGGGCAAGACAGCAGAGACGAGAAAGCCAATTGCGCCTATAGTGGCGAAGAGCGCCGAGTGCAGAGCGCGGGCGTTGAAGTGATCTGCGCTGTAGGAGACCAGAATCGTGCACACGTACGCTACGGCATACGGCGGGACGGTCATGAGCTGTGCTTGCAGACCAGAATAGCCAAGACCAGCAGTGATAGTGGGTGTGAAGAGGGAGAGCGAAGAGAAAGGTGTAGAGATACCGAAGTAGATCGCGTAATGGGCATACAGCCTCAGATCGGTGAGTGTAGTTTTCGCCTGTGCCCATGTCATCGCTCTGCTTGCGCCGTGGGAACCCTCTAGCTGCAACCGGGATGCTGCCAGGTCTTTCTCGGCAGGCGAGAGCCACTTTGCTGTCTCTGGGTAATCTGGGAGGAAGAACCACACTGCGAAGGCGGACACTATCGAGGGAATGCCTTCAAGTATGAATAGCCAGCGCCAGGCTGAGTGCCCGCCAACTTGGTTCATGTGGCCTACGCCATAGGCTATAGCGCCGCCGAATGCGCCCGCCAGAGTTGCCGATGCGAGGATGAGGGCGACTCTGATCGAACGCTCTTCGGTACGGTACCAGAAAGTCAGGTAGTCTGCGTTTCGTCAGCCTGCCGCTCTGCTCACAGCGTCGCACTTCGAAACTTACAGACGAGTCCCGGGAACAAGCCAGCCTCGAAAACGCCAAGAAGAAATCGCACAGCGGTCACACTTCCGAACGATCCCACGCCGCCCAAGCCCACCGTCAAACTACCCCAGCTGAACATCAGGAACGCAATCCACCGACTCGGCCTCATCTTCTTCAACATGATGTTGCTCGGCACCTCGAAGATCGCATACGCCACCAGAAATACCATAAGCGCAATAATGTACTGGCCATTGGTCATATGAGTCTCGCTGAGGAGATCATGGTGCGTGTCAGCGTTTAATACCTTGGCGTTGCCGATGTTGGAGCGATCCAGGTAGCACAGCAGATAGATGAAGGCACATAGCGGGATAATGCGCAGATCCTGCTTGAGGATAAGGGCTTTGCTCTCTGGGGTGTCTGTGGAGACGGATGCTGTAAGGTCGTTGTTGAGATCACGCTTCTCGTCGTTGGATTCGACATCTTCTTGGTAACCAGATGTGGCCATCTTGGTGGTGTAGGGAAAGTCGGGCGACGGCTGTGGTACTATGGCCTCTGCATGTGACTTGTTGAAGACCTGTAGGTGAGAAAGGAACAGGGTTGAAAAGCCTTTCCCCGAACGAGAATCTGGCGAGAACCTGGAGAACGCGGAGAAGATCTGCGGAGGATGTGAGGAATTATATGACCTACCTTTCGTTTGCTAAAGCTTGAATTATGTCGTACGTAGATCACACTGCCGTTTCGCTATTTCTCCGGCTTGCTGTCGTTCGATGAACGAAGGAGTGGAGACAAGACGAATTTTCGGGCGTCGGTGCCGAAGCTGCTGACTCGTGGAACTCTAACTTGTGAGAGCACTCGACCGCGCGATGCTTCCCCTTCGCCCTTCATATCACGACCGCGATACATGAACATCCTAGCCTGCATTGCCCTGCAGTGCGCGACCTCTGGACTAGCAGATACGATGGTTTCAGTGATGTCTGCATCTACGTCCGCGAGGTCATGGGCTCAAGAGGACGCGAACGGGTCTCTAGGCGATGTGCAGGTACTTCATCTGAGTTGACCCGAGATACCCGAGGGATTGCACAACGAAATGCTTGAAAGCATCTCCCGGGCGAGGGCGCGGCATATTAGATCCTCCAAGTCAACAGCTTCAATGTCTTAATAATCTCATCGGCGCCGGCGGCGCCGCCACCGCTTCTTCAATCACCCGCTCCGCATGCAACATGCAGACGTCCAACTGCGACCGCTGCTACCGCCGTAAAGGCCGCTGTGACAAGCGCCAACCGTGTTCCGGCTGTCAACAAGCTGGTGTGCAGTGTAGCTACACTGACAAAGCCCGCCAGCGGCGGTACACAGCCGACGAATTCGATCATGTCGAGAGGCGTCTCCGGCAACTTGAAGCCCGAAATCGTGGCCTGGAGCATGAGCTCAGTGCCCAGCGGATCGCCCGTGCAGAGCAAGTTGGAATCTCCCCTGCCGAAACCCATCGATCAGGGGAGTCGACGCAGAGTCAGAGGGTAGATGCGGTGAGCCAGGTGTCCTATTTGTCTATCAACGCTGCCGGAGAGCGCCAGCCCTACCTAGGTTCCACGAGTGGTGTGCTTTTCGCTGACCTCGTTCGATCTGGTGTCGACGCGTCAGTATCACGAGTCGCCACTCCACGGCCTAGCTCTCCCAGTCAGGAGACGTCAGGGCGACCACAGGAGAATGCACAACATGATCGTAATTTACAGGATCTACCTCCCTACGCCGTTGCCAAAAAACTCATTTCAGCGTACTTCGAGCATGATGCTATCGCCTTCCCATTTCTCGTGCCGTCCGGTCTTCTCGACGTCAGTGAGCGGTTCTACAAGGATGAGCCATACTACGTCTCGCGAGGGCATTCGTATGATGTCTTCATATTCAACATGGTATTAGCAATCGCAACAGCGAGTGTCTACAAGTACGATTGGCACATGCTGCCAAGTGCAGAGTCGCACCACGCGAGAGCGATGCAGGAGCTCAATGCAGTACTTGCTTGCGGCGGACTGAAGAGCCTACAGGCCATTCTGCTGCTCTGCCAGTACAGGCAAGGCAGCTCCATCAAGGACAATTCGGCATCGATGTGGCATCTGGTTGGCATTGCAGCGCGTATCTGTCTTGAACTCGGACTTCATCGTGAGGCGGCGTATCCGTTGAAGTGGGCGGACGACATGACAGGCGATCAGGTGAAACGATTTGTCGACCAGGAGGTCGCCCGCAGATGCTTCTGGTGTCTCATCGCCATGGATCGAGTCACAAGTAACATTCTTGGTCGACCACTCGCGATCCACGACGACGATGTCGATACACTGCTTCCTAGCGCAGGTGGCAGTACCGTCTTCGACCCACCTGGTAACGGCACAGCCACTGGCAATAGAGTTGCAGTGTTCAACGCCGTCATACAGTATCGACTGATATGCGGTCGGACCCTGACCGTGCTGCATCGCCATCGCAGCAAGCATACCTCCTTGCAAGATGCACTGCGTACCAGAAATGAGCTTGCACAGAAGCTGCGTGACTGGCTAGTCGATGTCAAGCGCATCGGCTTGGCAGTCGACCTGACATCGCCCACGACGGAGAGGTCGTGCTTCCTGTCCGAAATCTGGTACGACTTACTGTTCGCTAACGCCAAGCTTATGATCTGGAGGCCATGCCCGCTTCTGGCGGATCTCTCACACGACCAGGTATCCCTACAGAACATCTACGACGCGTCGGTACAGTCCATCACGGTATACGCTCTCTTGCACAAATCACGGAAGATCAATTACTCCTGGATTACCCTGCAATCAGCGTTCCTAGCCGGCTTGTCATACATGTAAGTCCTGCTCATGTCTGACAATAAGTACATGTGATCAATCACTGACAGTGCATCTCCTAGCTACTCGATCAGCCGCCACTTACGCGCGAAGCGAGACACGGATGCATCAGAGCGTTGCCTTCTTTCCTTAGAACCTAGCACACTCGAAATCGTCAATGTCAGCCGCGCGTGCTCCAACGTACTCGTGGCTGTAGCCGAACGTTGGAACGCATTGCGTCACTGTCATGAAGTCTTCGACAGGCTTAGTGACGCCGTGCTAGCAGACTTGATCAAACTGCAGACAGCGCAACACATCCCAGCTGACGGGCACGCGACATCAGCCTGCACGGCGAGTACGATCACAAGCATCGCACACGTTGTAAATGCACAACAAGGGGTACGAGACTCGCACGACACCTCGGCCATGAGTGAAGGCTTCGACAACAGCAATGATGCAAGATGGCAAAATGGACCATACCATGGCGGCCACGAGTCCTCCAGCTTCACTGCAGCAGGCAATTTGACCGTAGATGACGAGTTCTTGCAGTGCTATGATAATCTACAGACACTGTACGACCACCAGCAGATCGAAGACCCTGTCATGCACCTCAGTCAAGATTGGCTGGGATCCCTTGGGAATTATGAAGGGTCGTACACGCAGGGCGTACAATATGGCGCTTCATCTGGCATTTACAAGACTTGATCAGCGTCGCAAGCTTCGTACGCTATCGTAAGGCAAATCCCTCCCAATGCATTGTTGGCCGTCCTACGAGTCTTCTGCTGAAGGACAGATGCGTTGTCTCCTTGATCGGCGTTGGACCCACTCATATTCGGCCGCGATCCAGGAATGTGCGAGGCACTTCGACGTGCCTCGAACGGAGATACTCGCCAACTCCTTTGCCAAGCCCGTCGATCCTAGCTGAGCTTGCTATACCGCCATCGAGGAAGTCGAGAATGCGGCTGCGAGCGATCAGCACGAGATCGGCGAATGTATCACAATACAATGACTTACAAGTGGACGGCCCATATTCGCGGGAACTCGACGCGCTCAATTCTCTGCCCGCCGTAGTCTGTCCCCAGCAGTGTCTTTAATTTCTCCACAGTCAACATAGACTGTAGCCATGGGTACTCGTCAGCATTGCGCACAAAGAATTCAACGTTCGAATTGTTCGCCTTGTCGCCACTTCGGGCGTGTACGATACTCCCGAGTGGTGCGCGGGCAGCCTCGCCGAAGCTATCGAGATCGCGTGGATTTGAGGTCTCGTATGACGGTCTTCGCACCGGATACTCTTCAGTATTCACAGGGGGAGCAATGGTGATGGTTTCGTCTCTCCCCAAGATTTGCACACGATGGTCGATCATACTCTGTGGGATGAGCGATGGAAAGATCTCCATGAAAGGCTTGGGGTCCATCGACCTGAAGTCGAGATTCATATGATAGCCTGGGTAACTTTGCATCCGCAAGGAGTATATCGGCGTCTTGAACTTAGCAGGGGCTAGGTCCTCCTTTCGCCTTGCCTGCACGAACACTCGGAGCATTGTGGTCCCTTCTTGCTGCGACGACGGGTCGACTGCCTCTGTGCCGTACAGCTCTGACGAGAAGTTGCTGAAGGTGCTGTCGCCAAAAAGATGGGCGAGCTGTTGCTGCATCATTTTTGCTCTGGCATGGACATCCAAGCCATTCAGGTAGTAGGTGGTCTCTGCTTGAAATCCTCCCGGCGCAGCAATCCTGACTTTGGTCGTTGGCGGCGGAGGAGAACCAGTCACTCCGCAGACGTACACCCGGTTTTCCTGACCAGTCGACTCAATCTGGATATCTACAAGATCGGCCACCACGTCCGGGTTCAGATACAGCTGCCCTTGCAGCTCGTACAGTAATTGAGCTATCATGTTGAACTTATTGACCGTACCGTTCATGGTCTCTGGCTTCATGATGTAGCAAGTTCCGTCCGACAGGATCTCCGCAATCGGGAACGCAAGATCAACTAGCTGATCGAGATAGGTTTTGAAGCCGGAGAAGTTGGCTCCGCAGGCATAAGGTCCGCATTCGATCAGATGACCGGCAATGAGGGCACCAGCTAGGACGTCGAATTGATCTGGTCTCCAGCCATACCACCATGCTACTGCGCCAATGACTGGGGAGGCGTCAGTCACTCGGCCACAGATCACGATGTCAGCACCGGCCTTCAGTGCTTCGACAATACCCCAGCAGCCGATGTATGCTGCGGCACATGATGGCGTCAATGCCGGGTCCCAGTCGTCGAGGATCTGCTCCTCATGATCGAGATGCCTGAAGGTCAAGCTGGTTTGCTTCGCCGTACCCACCGGGCTTTGCACGACCAGATGCGACACGTCATCTCCGAGCACAGTCGCTACAGTCAAGTCGATTCCTCGAGAAGCACACAAGTCTTCGACCTTACGACTCAATGTCGTGGCATTCAGTGCTCCAGCATTCGTCACGATCTTGATCTTCCTCGCTGCGACCTCCTCAATACACTCCCCAAGCTGCTCGTAGAAGCCGATCTCATAGCCAAGATCTGGATTCTCTGCTTTGGCTATGGCGTTCCAGGCAATGTTCATCTCGCTCAGCCAGTCACCGGTAATGACATCGACGTTCCCCTCGCGCACCATGCGAGCCATGGCATGTGGCGCATCGCCTAGCGTGAGGGTCAAATTTCCACTGGGCGATAAGTCTGGTGAATTTACTAACCTGTCGCACCAGAGACGTTGCCGATTCGGATAGTGCGTTCAGACAGCATGATGGTGCAAGATTCAAATTTGGTCAATACGAACGCTGTCAATATTGTTTATGAGACGATCTTTACAATATCACGGCCTGCGCAGCTCTCAATTGTGGCGGAAGTCATTCCGTGGGTGACCAGGCATGCGCTCCGCTTGTCAAACACTTCAGGTAGCCTGATGGAGAACGTGAACGATAGCCGTCCCGCAAACGCTCTCTAGGGTGTCGACCATGGACCGAGCAAACATGGGCCCGTGTACAGACCCTTTTACTGTCGGGCATCGGCGCCGAAAGCCTCGTGCGGAGACCGGCACATCAACGTCACAACTGAAGCGCCAACCCGAGATTCAGCCTGCCAGCGCTACACTGGCGTTCTACAACGCGATGTCGAAGCTTCCCGCCGACCATGCCAACTTCAGGTATTCCACGTCAGAGAGACATGGCGTCGCGTGCGCTTGCGTGTGTCTCCGAAAGTACCCCACGGAGACTCCACTGGGGATTCTCCGCATCGTGACTGGCCTGATTGCTTTTTACTTCCGTCTCGCGATTTAGAAGTGCTATAAAGGTGGCGGTATCACCCACAACGATATCGTAGCAGTGTATTTCAACGCTAAGGTAGTAAGTCTGGACATGCATTACTCCAGTGCTTTCCTCGCCATTGCACCTTTAGCTTCAGCGCTCGTTCTGCCAGGGACTACTCCAGATTGCACTTCCTTCGCGCAATCACTGCAACTGTCTGACTACAACGCCACGTATCTCAATGCTACTCAATACGCCGCAAAAAGCGTCAGCGGGTATGGAGTCTACAATGCCATCCCCTTCTGCGAGGTCTACGCCTCCATCTCGTACGGATCCAACAACACTCTCGTCTTCGCAACATGGCTACCGAGCCGCAAAGCGTACGAAGATCGCTTCATGGCGGTGGGCAATGGCGGCATGGCTGGCACCATCGACTACTACGGGATGATCACGCAGCTGAACGCCGGCATGGGGTTTGCTGTTGCTGGTGGCAACGCCGGCCACCTTGCCTCTGAGAACAACGATGGTGGTGGTGCGCCAGGAGTCTACATTCCGTACTTGCACGATGAGGAGCAAGTCACTGCCTGGATTCACGATGCTATCAGCCTGTACACGCCTGCCGCGAAGGCGCTTGTCGCGGCTTACTATGGCCATGGAGCTCGACATGCGTACTATGATGGGTGTTCGACTGGAGGTGCGCAAGGTATGTATTGGACACGTTGACCATCCGGCTGCCGGAGCAACTAAAGCTTTGCAGGATTTGCACTTGCGCAGTACCACCCAGAGCTCTTTGATGGTATCATCGCCGGCTCGCCAGGCAACTGGTACTCTCATCTTGCACTCAGCTTCTTGTGGAACGCTCAGCATACAGCAGTAAGTTTAGCACCTGGGCTGCACCGGCCTCAGGCTTGGATCAACCGAGGCTTAGTCTCTCGTGGAAAAGCTGACGGTGTTGATAGAGCAACGCAAGCAAGCTATCCCAGGAGACCCTGAATTTCATCGCAAACGCCACACTCGACGCATGTGACCTCAACGACGGCGTAGCAGACCGCCTGATCGAGAATCCGCTCTCTTGTAACTTCACCATCGACAGCCTCGCCTGCAACCTCACCGCCACAAACAGCAGCACATGCCTCACGCTCGCACAGCTCGAAGCAGCGAAAGCCATCTACGCTGGTCCAGTGCATTCAGATAGTGGCACGCAGCTCTACCCAGGTTTTGACATCGGCTCCGAAAGCTCTTGGCTTTACCAAGAGGGTCTGCTATCGAATGCCTTCAGCGTGCCAATTCTGCAGAGCTTGGTCTATGACATCCTCAGCTACGATGCATCGACCTTCAACTGGGCTTCTGATGTTGCGGATCTTGACGCCAAAGCCGGCACGCTGATCGACGAGATCGATCCTGACCTCAGTGCGTTCAAGAACTGTGGCGGTAAGCTGCTAGTCACGCAAGGCTGGGCTGACGCTTACAACGCCGCGACTTGGCCGATCCAACACCTGGAGCAAGTAGAGAACTTCTTCGATGGAAGTGTAGCGGAGTGGTTCAGGCTGTTCATGGTGCCTGGTGGTGGACACTGTGGTGCTGCAGCGGCGTATAAGAATGTCCCTACCACATACCACACCGTGGCGAAGCTTGTGCAGTGGGTTGAAGGTGGAGATGCGCCGGAGGAGGTTCTCAGCAAGAACCCGCCCGATGGCAGCAGTAGGACGAGGAAGCTATGTCCTTGGCCTGCGACGGCGAGGTATGCGAGCGGAGATGTAGACGATTGGAATAGCTACATGTGCGAGTAGACATTCGTAAGGTTCGATATTTATACCTGCAGGTATTGCATTTCGGCGCCAGCGCCTAGGAGATCATCTTACCAGTGACCTAGCCCAACAACGCTTTCCCACACTGCCCTCCTGTCCCCTGTGGTCTCCGCGCCAACACACCCCATGTAGGCCTCCCACCCCTCTGCCGTCCCCGTAGCAAGTGCATCTCTCACATCAGCGGTACACTGCGTAGCCAGAAACCACGCAGCACTCCCAAAGCCGAACTCATCACCGTTCACCAAATCCAAAACAGCACCCACACCCTTTCCCTCTGCGTCTCCCACTTGAGCTGTACTCAAGCCGCAGTTCGTGCACGTCTCAGATAGCCACCTCGCATACACCAGGTTGAACGCCGGGCTCTGCATATTTCTCGTCCCTTGGCCCGGAACGCCAGGATAGTGATTGACAGAGTATGTAAAGTTCGCCGTTTCGAAGAGGATCAAGGAGAGCAGGGCTGCTTGGGTGCCGAAAGAGGACTGGCCGAAGTTGGAGAATGAGTAGCTTAGCCAAGGCGCTGCTTGGGCTGCTGTGCGGCATTCGGATGGCGCGACTGAGCCGGCGCAGGAGGCTGTGAATGGGGCGATGGCGATGATGTTCACGGCTGTGAGTCTAGGCGATGCTGTGGGCTGCGCCAAGGCAGATGTAGCCAGCAGTAGGCCGGGAGTAAGGAACTTCATTGTGTCGATCTTGGGATGGTTTACAGGCGTTGCTATGGGTTCTAAAGGCGTCTACGGTTCTTGAGGTTGATCGTGTGGCAGGCGTCGGTTAGATCAAAGTAGTAGGTGATGTTGCAGTCCGCCCGCCATACACAGTGTTCTGGTGACAGAAAGGATAGATGGCGAATGCATTGTCAACCTCACAAAGCGCGACAAAGCGCGAAGAGGAAGCTTCCTTCCATTTGGACGAAGCCATAGTGCGCGACTTACCTTTCGTGCTTGCGCACCTTGGAAAGGGTACCTACCACTCATGTGTTTCATGCTACAGCCCAGACACTGTGTTGTCCGTGAAAGACCCCTTGTCATGAGTCCCGATGCTTCTTGGGCCATATGTTTCCAGAAGTGGAGTGTAGTGTCGCGTCGCGGGTTGGAAGCGAGTTGTCGGCATTTGTTTCATGATGTGAAGTCGATGTCAGCCAATCAAGACGTGCCAAGCCCAGACTCTCGAGGAGACACGGACGCGTGTATGCTTCGTCTAGCTCTATCAATGTTGCCAAGCTGCGCTATGCTCTTCTCCTATGCATGCAAGCATTGCCTAATCCAGCGATGCGCGCGAATACTGCCTTATTCACTCGACCACCGTACCTTGCACCATCTCATACTCGTCCAAGTCTTCATAGCTCAGTTTCCTCCTCTTCTCTCCTTCCGGCGAACTCTCACAATACTCCTAGTACCCAGCGCCAGCCTCCTGCTGCTGTCTTCTTCCCCGTCCTGTCCTGACAACCTCCTCCTTGGCCTCAGGATCACTCTCATCACCGAATCCCCACAACCTTCCACTACCCTTGCGACCACCCATGCCATCTCCAGCAGTCTTGTAAATCTTCTTCTGGCTCTCGGCTAGTGTCTCCTCGCCCTTAATCTTGCGACCACCCATGCCGTCGCCAGCGGTGTTGTAGATCTTCTTAAAGCCCGTGGTGGAAGGGGATGTAGCGTCGTGTTGCTGTGGTTTGGCAGGCGAGTCGCTGTGGTGCGCAAAGTCCTCATTGCGGCGCGAAGCATTGACGGAGGTCGCAGGATTCAGCGGGCGATTGGGGATGTGGGCTGGCGAGTCATCGGAGAGAGTGTAGTGCGTGTCCGCGTCCTTGCGTGGTGCGTGCACGACTTCACGCTTCGGCTGCGTTGGTGGCGCGTCCTGTAAGACTTCGTCAGCTTCGATTCCTCCGTGGAGAGGTGAGAGGCAAGTGACCTCATCGACGCCCGCGCCCCAATGCCTGTCGTCGTCAGGGCGGTACTTTGGCGTGACCTTGGGAGGAGTGTGAAAGTCTTCAAAGCTAAAGTGAGCAGGCGCCTTCGACGAGATGCCACTCTTGCCACTGTTTGGACGTTTCGTCTTGTCGGCGTCCTCGCCATCGCCGAACGCAAAGTGATCGTACTTGTTGTCGTAAGTCTTCTTTTGATTCGCAGTAGACGCCTCAGGAGGGACGTTCTCGTCGAAGATTCGGTTCGTAGGCATGTTCTTGCCTGCACCGTACTTGACTGAGCGTCCGTCGATCTTGGAAGGACTGGAACTTCGGAGTGACGAAGCCTGCTTGGGTGTCTCATCCCCAGCGAATAGCTCGTTGTAATCGCGTGGTGCAGGTTTCGCAGACTCGCGCTTGGCCACGGATGGGCCTTCGTAGGAGCGAGCATCGGCATCGGGGTCACGAGGCGCGAAGAGGGCAAGGCTTGCATGTGGATCGTGGGTCGCACTTACACTATCACCGCGCTTGTGCTGATGCGCCACTGCATCGCTGTGGTTGCGAGGTCGTGCTTCAACAGTGCCATTGGAGGACTGACCGCCTTTTGCGACACTGTTTTTGACAGCCTCGATCAAGTTCTTTCCATCGCGGATGGGCCAGTTGCGACCAGTACGGCCGATTGCCTCAACCTGTTTCAGTAATGTGCCTTGGTCCCAGTACAGTCGAATCTGGTTGATCTTGCCGT
>JAVRRP010000822.1:0-13654 GCA_036872775.1 Oleoguttula sp. CCFEE 5521 | reverse complement strand
ATTTTTTTATGCAGGACGGGGGCGTTGGGGGGGTTGTGGGGAGTGGGGGGTTTGGGGATGGCAACGGAGGGGGTTGAATGGTCACCGTAGAGATGCAGTGTGCTCGTCGTGAGATCATTGACAGATACCCGTCTTCGCGACGGGCGCTGCTGTTGTTGCTGATTGTTCCTCCGTGTAGTTGGCACTACACTGCTTCGCATGTGCAAGCGTTCCCGCAAGAGACACAGCAAGTTGCTGTGACACTAGGAAGCGACATCCTAGTGGCCACGATCGTTCATGCACTGTGCATCTCACTCATGCGGTACGACACGGCTGACTATAGCCGTCGCCTGCATGGTAGCTTAGTCGAAGGATTAGACATTGAGCGAAGGCAGGCTGGCTCAATCGTTTCGATGCCACACGTTAGTCATACTTCGTGCTCTGCTCTACAAGCTCGACGTCGATATCGACTAGTGACGGTCATTACACTACTCGTCATAATCATAACACAATTTGTCATTGTTCAGCAGGCATGCTCACTCTTTCCGTCTCATTCAGCAATGCTTTCAAATCCCTTTGCCGTCGTAAGAGCGGAAGACCTCGTACACCTGCGCCCTCGAATTCGCCACTCCCATGCACTTCCTCTGCACAGTCCTCAGGGATCGTGCCTCCGCCACATGAAATCAAGCTTGCAGTGCGTCCGTCCCGAGTCATGGACGGGATCGGACTGTATGCCGAAAGATTGTATGGATCGAGGAAGGCTGGCAATCGTGGGAGGTCTCGCGGTAGGGGAGCGCGAGGAGCGCTGAAGCCATATTGTGTTGTCTCTGGACGCTTGTCACCCTGTGATCGAGCGGCAGTGAATCTCCCTGTGCGCGTCATCTGAACAAACCCGGGCTTCGCGCATATGTCGCGTGATGGAGACGGGCGAGCCTCCAGGAAACATCGCACAATGGTGAGCGGATGGGTGCCACCTGTGACGAGCTTTGCCATGCCTGGCATTTTCATTATTCGAGACGAGTCTCATAGGGGTCGTTTATCGGCGGGAAAGAGATTCCAGCAGCGCACTCTTGGTTCCGAGTGTGTAACACTGTCAGTCGGTTCCACAGAAGGCCTACCGTTCCGCATTGTGTCACGGAACAGCCCCAGAATCTGCTCCACGCGAGCTGGGCTGCTTAGTGCCCCTCCATTTCCGTATCTGGGGTCCTTCTTCATGGCATCGAAAGCACGGATCACAGTCGTGGCATCGACAAGCTCATTTCTGATGAGTGCTCTAACGGCATCATCTCCTCCAAAGCTCAGTAAAGACGCGAGATCTGGTATGACGGACTCTGCCTCCGGGCCTACAAATTCCCAAGCGATCACACTCAGCAGTAAGGTCAAGGCCGCGACCTTATGGACCATCTTCTGACGTGCTGAGGCCCCGAGCTTGGCCATGACAAGATTATACAGTGTCTCATCGCCACGAGGACTGGGAGAAAAGCATCTCTGCAACACCATCACAGTTCGTGGATCTGCAGATTCGATAGCGGCATGTACCATAGCCAGAGACGCACTGCAATCGTCGTCTACCAGTCTGAGGTTTCTGTTGCACAAGCGCTCCAGCAACTGCGAGTCTTTCTGGTAAACACAGTCCATCAATTTCGCTTCTCTCATTCTCGTCGCGTTGCGCAGAGTCGTTATGCTGCTATTACCGCGGTCGACCAGCATCTTGATTACCTTTGCGTCCCCGAGATGGATAGCAAGGTCGAGCACAGTCATGAGCTCCGGATAAGTGTCTTTCATCTCTTCGCTCACAGATAGAAGGTCTGGGCGTAGCGCTTTCGAGTCTTGGCTTAGTGCCTGGTTCGCACTGCATCTGCCCGTGTCGAGTATATCTTCCAAGCCTGCTGCTTTTCCATTGGCGACGCAAGAGATCATCTCTTCTCGCAGTTTGCGATCATTGTTGAGCAGTGGGCCGAGCTTCCACATTGCCTTCTCGATGGGAAAGTTCTGACTTCCACGACTGTTGATTAGCTCGTCATCGAGTCCGGTGGTCATGGGTGGAGCCATGCCGGGAGACCAGCGTGGCATGATACTTCGATTTGAAGCAGCCCAGGTCCGTTTCGAAGACAGCAGCGGTCGAGAATGCAGCGAGACGTGACCCATGCCGAACGATAACATGTCAATGGCGTACGAAGGGTCTTCTACGAGTCGTGAGGTAGTGTCGTGTGCGTTGATCTCTTCCGCATTCGTTTCGTGGGGGTTCTGCCGTTCATTGGGTGGATTAGCTCCCGCAGACAGTGGCGATATGTCTCTCTGCAATTCGCCAAACATGACGCTGTTGAAGTCAAGCTCAAAAGCATTCTTATTTCCCTCCAATATGGTGCCTGAAGGGCATGCGGTCTCTGATGACATGAAGGGGCTGCGAAGGCCGGCGGTGGTCGATAGATGCCCACAGTAGGTTTGCTCTACGGAGGTCTTGTGCAAGCCAATGTCGTTGCCTAGCTCACGAAGCGATTGAACGTCTGTCAGACAGGGGAAAGAGTGCACTACTGAGCACTGAGTAGAGCGCTCGTTTGGCACCATGGGCGTCATTACGATACTGCTGTCCTCATTCGCATCCGTCTCAGAGTCCACATACTGGCTGCTATCGCCGCTGTCCACCGAGCTCCAAACGTCTGATATCAGATCTGGTACCTCGGTCGAGTGCATCCACTCGCTCCGGGCGTACTCCTGACCGACCTGAAAGTAGGGTAGTGTCATGAGAGGCTCAACGGCAGGACCGTGGTAGTGTCCAGAGCAAACATTCCCACTAAGAAGAGTTGATCTTCGAGCGATTTTGTTGGCGTGTTGCTGAGTCGCGATGGTTTCGGAGGACCTTTTCCGCTTCGTGCATGGTTTAGTCGTTGCTTGATCTACGGTGGTCAAGTTCAGAGTAATTTGCGAGGAGCATGGAGCAGCCTCCACTTTGGTAACCTTCTGCTTCTCGTAAAT
This sequence comes from Oleoguttula sp. CCFEE 5521, assembly GCA_036872775.1. Taxonomy (NCBI): domain Eukaryota; kingdom Fungi; phylum Ascomycota; class Dothideomycetes; order Mycosphaerellales; family Teratosphaeriaceae; genus Oleoguttula; species Oleoguttula sp. CCFEE 5521. The sequence continues at coordinate 10,699 of JAVRRP010000822.1, read as the reverse complement.
GCCTCGTTTCTTGTCGCTGCATCTGTTGCATGTCTTGTAGGTCTTGCCTTTCCGCTCAAACTCGACTTTAGCAACCCAGCCGCCATGCATGGAGCAAAATTCCCTCGATGACTCTGACATAGTAGCGTCAAGTACGTTGGTCGATCAGATTTGCGAGGATGTCCACTGTCGGTTCCGGCCTCGAAGTAGCCGATACAGATTTCGCAAAGTCATCTGCTGGATATGTGTACCAAAAGTGCAGGAACAGTGGACGACACTCGCAGCTCTACATGCTTGGCCAGGTTATAGGCTGACACCCCTGTAGGTACCATCTGCAGCTAGACGCTATGTGGTTAGAGGAGGCCACCCACGCGGGTGGTCCACGCTACACATTCAGGAAGGGACCTGACCATAACGATCTCGATGTGCAAGACGAGATGGTCCGCTGAGGACACATATTGAGCGTCGTAGCCAGTCAATCCGTCAGTCAGTATTCAAATCTACAGCGTCAACAGATTGCCAATGATAGCCTGACTCTAGTGTTCGAGTAGTAGCGTAGTGACGCAGCGATAATGTGGAAGACATCATGTAGTCGCCCTCGACTCGTTTCAAAATTGTACCCGGCCTGAGCTTATGTAGCGATCGTTAGCATATTCGGCCACTAGTCGAGTCCGCAACCACGTGGCGCAAGCAAAGGATTGGGAAACGCGATTCCAATAGTCTTCTTAATAAATGTACCTGAACGTCAAGGTACATTTGAGGTACCTATCAAAGCAGCATACATAAGCCTTCGCACAGTGCATCGATCTGCTCCTTAGGTCCATACTAAAGTCTTGGTCCAGAGCCTCAGTTCCATCTTACCAACCGAGCTGCGATCATCGGTATGCTGCTCAGGTGTAACATCGGTCACGGTCGTAGAGGGTTCAGTCAGCAGTATGTTCGCGTCCGTGTCGTCTCAATGCTCCTATGGTCCGTTAACTTTGCCAGTTCTCTCGGAATGCGGTCCAGTCCAGATCTCTCGACCCACGAAGCGGACGATCACACCTCGAGGATCCTGGTCACACGGGCTGGGTCACATTTTCACAACAGGCTGTACGCAGACGCTACGAGTATGACTTCAGAACAAGCCATCGAACCCACTTTCATCGCCACGAAGACCACAGCGACTCGTCACCGATTCGACACCACGGATATCCCCACTCCAGCTAGATACTGCATCCATTGTACGCATGCAGCGCTCAACGTACGCCAACAGGATCCCGGAGAGACGAAGCAGTCGGCGCTGACATCTCTGGTTGATCGTATCGATGTCGAAGCACAAGAACCATCAGCCAAGTCCAAGCAGAGTCCTATCACGAAGAGACTTCGGAAGATCTGGCCACTCGCTGGAGCAACAGTCGGGCTGGCAAGTCTTGGGTTGCATATCGCTGAACTGGTGGCAGCGTTGAACTAAAGATAGTCCATAATGACCTTCCTTCTGGACTAGAAACACCCAACTTATGCGGCCACGGTGGTGAGAACTCCAATCGCATGTAGTAGTTGGTACGTAGTAATCGGAACATCATTGATGTTTCAACAAGCTTCCCGGCCACTCGCGTATGTGAGGTGTGACTTCAGCCATATGAGACGCTCATTGCATTGTAAGCTCCCCGACCATTGGAGCTGGTGACCTCTCACCGATACAGCGAACGCAGAACCGCACACGCGATAGAGCTTGCAACGCCATAGGAGAGGTGTGCTCCCTACAAGAGCAGTACCAGCTGTCACTCCACTCGGAGTTGTGCTCTAGCTGATATTGCGAGCTCTGGACACTCTGCAGCGGCTGGAGTTAGAGACTGCCATGCACAGGTACTCAGCAATCTCGACGAAATGGAACCTTGTTGCTTCCCTGCGCATGTCTGCCAACCATTCGTGTGCTGTGAAGGATTTCTGTCCGGGCCTGAAGCCACTCCGCAATTACTGCCGATAGTCAGTCTCGCAGTCACCGCTACGCTTACTTCTCATGCAGCCCGGAGCTCGTCCAAATGGCTATTGATGTCGCCCTGGGAGACCGCTCCAGTGTGTTGAGCCGCTTCCATGGAGACGGTCGCTGGTAAACCTATGCACTTTGCGTCTCACTGATGCGGCATTGACGACTTGCTGGAGCTGTCGAGTGGGAGACATCTCGACCTGGGAGTCACAACCCGAGAGGCCGTACACGTAGGCTGAATGCGTTTCATTACAGATACTTCATATCGTTCATGAGCGAACCGATTCGTTTCATCTCTGAGGGCGCTCATCGTAGTCAATGCACTGCTCGTCAATTCCTCCCAAGGGTACGCCACTCCTCGGCAATCTTCACAGCACCTTCAATCCTCCCGCTGACGCTGCCTTCATCCATCAAACGACAGTCCACGCTACTCCAAGGCGGAATTGCGCTCGAAGCATACAGTTCACGAAGCGTTGGTGCTTCTGTCTCGTGAGTGAGTGCACACGACACTGCTGCCAACGTGTCGTCGGTGTATACGCCAGAGCACCTAGTCTCTGAAGCGTAACATGAAGCGTGATATGGTAGGGGACGCGACTTCCTCGACACACCTTCACGCGAATTTAGGCCGGTGACAGATGCAAAGGCCACCTTTAGCGACTGTCGGCATTGCTTCTGAAAATGCAGAGCTATACATCTCCTCGTGCACTGGTCTCACCGCTGAATAGAATCGCGATTCAGCTGCCCGCAGGATCGCGGTGATGTCATGGAGACCCAGTCGGTTTGCTTCGTCGTGTAGCTTCGTCAGTAAGCTGAAGGTCTTCAAGGGATTCAGTAAGGGCACCAAGGATTCTCGAGCGCTGTCCAGAACGGGTCCAGGAGGACACTTCCATTGTACGAGCTGGAAGTAACCTGCAATTCGACGGTCCGAAGTCATAGAGCAACTCCCACACGCCACGTGTGCGGGAAAATGTCTCTTCCCGCACTGCATGAATGTAGCTGCTGAAAAGTTGCTGAACGTACGTGGAAGCGCCACCAAAAGCCTACCTAGAATCGGTCCACGTTGACCCGTTCCAACGGCATACCAGATCGCGCGTCCCAGATCGCTGGAGCCCAAGCTGCTATTTCGGAGAAGTGCCTCCAGAGCATGGTTATCCGCAGTCCTCGTCGCTCCCAGAAGTGCATACTTAGCCGGGAGGCTGAAGCGCATCATATCACTAATGCGTAGCAAGGCCGCCACGCGACATGTGTCACCTCCACTCATCTTGTCCACAGCCTCCGCGAGTGCATGTTGTAAGGTCAGCTGTGCAGCCCGACTGGTATCTGCGTTCGGCTGTTCGTAATCGAGCAAAGCCTCCACAACCTCCTCGCGGCAATGGTCGATAGCATAGTCATATATCGTTATCTTCACCCCGGTGTAGAGCCTCACTGGTATCGAGTAGGGACAAAACACGCGATCTTCATTTATGTCGAATAAGTCCATGCACAGTAACGCCCTGAGTTGCGTCACATCACCATGACGAGCACACTCTGACAAGGTCCTAGCAGCTGTGACTTTTGCCCGCTGCAAGACTTCCGGATCTATGCCTACCTTCTCGGCTATAAATCGAACAATCGATGGCTGCACAGCATGTACAGCTAGCTCCAGCAAAGACTGCACTCCAGGGCAGCTGGATTGCAATTGATATGGCATATGGTCATTGATACTACAACTGCCAGTATCCAATATGTCGCGCAACTTCGTCAAATCTCCGGTGGCGGCGCACAGGAACATCTCGTGACGGAGCTTAGACCTTGAGAGAGCATCAGTGGGGCCAGCTTCCATCTGGCCAGCGTACGCTTGGCGTTGGGACTACCACGAGCATTCGCAAGTTCTTCGTCTAGTTTGGTGCCCATTGGTGCAGGCATCGGTGCCGACCAATCGGACATGAAGCTTCTCCCTGAGGATCGGGACGACACTTTTGATGATAGGCTGGCCCGGATTGACAAAGATATTAACGACGAGTGATGCGACAGGTGTCCCATATCAGCGGTCAGGGCTTCGATCGGATCTGTCCGCTTCTCAGGTAGGGGCCACGGCTCGGAGGGTTGGTCCTCGGCTATAGCAGGCAGACTGTGCTTATGAATTTCTGATGCATACACTTCGCTCTGTCTTCGATCGACTCTCCTAGGGCTTAGGTCATCATCACCAGCATCACGGTCTGTACCGAATGTTGCCACGTCCGAGCAAATGCTCCCATCATCTGGGGTAAGGTCAGGTGTCGTGTTTGTCGATCGTGACTCGTGAGTATCTGTTGAGGTTGCAATGACGGGATCTGCCTTATGAGCAAGAGTATCGCCGTGACTTGAAATGAGTACACATTGTCGTTGCGGGAGTGGATCGGTACTCGCGACGCTATCAAGCGAACGTTTTCGCTTCGAGCTGGTGACAGCGAAATTGTCTGGCAGAGCCTCCTCAACGTTGACTGCGCTTGAAAAGGGTTGACAGGACTGACTGTCTGTGCTCGTCGTCTTGATCGCCGTAGGAAAATTGGGTGGTGTTGTCGTCGCCGCTGCACGTCTCTTCTCATCGTGTCTGCGTTTCTTGGCCCCACATTTGTTGCAGGTTCGGTTCGTCTTATTATTGCGGACAAAGTCGTCAATATCAAGTTTCCGGACGCACGAGGAACACAACTGCTTCCTGACTGCGTGAGGGTTGGCGACATCTTGCTCCATGTTGAATCGGGTAGTCGTATCGGCAAGGAGTGTACTCGCCGTCATAGCAAGTATCGTATTGACTACATGTATGGGGCAGCCGCAAAGCCCAGCTATGGAGATGGCATTCAACGTAGAGTACACGACAGCAGTGGGCTGTGTATAAGCCATGTGGACGCAGGGGTCTGGTTGTCGCCTTGTTTCAGATTAGCCTCGACACTTCGCCCCAATGCCAGCCAATGAGACAAGCCTCTCCCATGCTCTGGCGGCTCTGCGACAGTAACTCTACGTCAGACTTGGCATCGACAACAACTGTCTGAGGTCGAGACCGCCGTCGGCGAATAAATCTCACGCCGACCTTCAAGCAGGAGTTCTTGGCAACGAATGGATCACCTGCGATGCTTTCCAACGCGTTGAACACTTCGGCACATCACCCAGAAGAATCTGTTAGGATTCAAGCTTGCTAGCAGCGTACATGCGTGCGAAGAATGTTTCCGGTCATCGCTTTAAAGCAAATGCCATGATGGCGTTCGACGTATTTGTGTCAGGACTCGGTTCAAGGCTCCAGAGTCAGTGAGCAGCAACGGATACATTGATGGGGCACTAAAAGGCGAGTCTGGAGTGGAGCCTAGCCATGCGAATCAGACATGAAAGTCGTCAGTCGACGCTGCTCTACGTCAGGGCACGCACGAGTAACAGCACGTGATGTTACCTGTAAAGCTTTCGACTCGTCGAGCCAAGCTCATTACCACGCGCGGGCAGGGGCCGCTGCCATAGAAGTCGGCTCACGTGACGGCACTTTTCTCAAGGCTTATAACTATCAGTCGTGGCCATGAGTGTCATTCCGTTCTCCGTCTTCCATACTCGCAACGATCAGGCCCTTCTGCTACCGATCTTCCACACAACACCACAAGCCTCCAGTCGATAAGAAGGAGATCTCTCATCATGCTAAACAAGACTAGCTTCACCGCGTTGACCGCGAGGAAAGAACATCCAGAGTCAGCTTGTTCGATGCTGCCAGATCATGCCGCAGTACGCTGACAGCACCAGCATCCATCCAGTCCAACAGTGGTCTGACCACTCGACTATAGGCAAGCCTGCACCAGTCCATCTGGGCCATCGAGAGCGCGTTCTTGCGACCGTTGTCAACGTCAGTCCCGACGACGATCCCGTCGGACCAGATAAGGATGATTCTCGTGAAGTCGGCAGGGGTGGAAAGGGCAAGAGGCGGTTCCGCAAGCTATTGCCATTTGTTGGACTGTCCATCGGGCTTGCATCATTTGGAGTCCATATTGCTGAGTTATTAGAGGCACTGAATGGGGTGGGGTGTTGAGCGTGGGAATACCTGACAGGCGTTGAAGTCGATGCATTCGAGACACTCGTATCGGATATCAGTGCGCTCGCAGTGCCGGTGCAGATTGATGTACTTGTTCGACCTTATCTGAACCTCCCCGAGTGGCCAGATGGTGTGACTTTCCAGAACGTTTGGTGTAGAAACAGCGATTTGTTTATTCGTCGTCAGTTCTGCCGCTGTGTGATGCACTGATGCTAGCCATTTCATGATAGGAGCGATCACCAACTCCGGTGAAGCAGCTGAGTTCGGATCGTGAACATTGATGATGTATACCTCCCTCCACGCCGAAGCGTGGCCTCAAACCCCGGTGCTAGCTACAACGCTGTCAATGTAATGTATCTCCGTTCGATGACCCTACAGCGACGCCTGACGCATGCTGTGCTCTGGCATTTCGCGGTGATCAGCTTGTCAGAGAGTCCCTCTTTGCGAGTGAAAACGCGCCCTATCATCGTCATGCTTAGTAGCGACCATTCCATGCAGGTCAACAGTCACACTTCACTCCACCTCCATCGCCTCCCCACCACTCCTCTTCTTGCTCTTGACCCACTCCACGAACTCATCAATCACGCTCGGCCAACTGCTCTCTTCGTTCCAGAACCCCAAGTCCTCATCTTTCAGCGTTTCCTCTGCGAACGTCAATGTCTGCCGCCACAGATCCTTGTTGACCGCTTTCTTCCATTCCGACTCCAGGTACTCCAGCCACCATTCCAGCCAAGGCGTGTTCCTCGTCTCCCACTTGAGCCCTGCGTCCGAGAACAACACCTTCCAGAATGCTCCCGCTTGGTCGAGCTCCATAGCTTTCTTCCTGTCCTCCAGCAAAAGCTGGAATGTGTGGTTGTACACCCTCTTGAACAGCGCTCTGTCCCTGGTCATCTCCGCCCGCTTGCCCAGCACCACATTGCGTATCTTCGGTAATGAGTCTGCATTCGCATCTGAGAAAGCGTCGGCAAAGCCTTGCCGTGTTATGACGCCAATCTGTGGGGATTGCACGGCTTCGAAGAAGACTAGCGAACCGATATCTTCGAGGTCTATACTAAGGGCCTGAAGGAGGTTGCCGGTACCTTCGAGGTCAAGCTCGTCAGGTGATTCACCTGGCGATGTGCGGTAGGTGTCGAAGATGCGATCGAGGGATTTGCGAGCGGGATTTGCGGCAGCGTTGGAGGGATTGTTGAAGAAGCTGTAGTGTTGTTAGCAATACAGTCAGAGCGAAAGTCTAGCCCGACGGAAGACCGGAACTCACGCGTTGATCGCATTGCTTGAGTTCCAGTTGTGTTGCTTGAGCAGCTTGGTTGCGGCCGATGTATTGGCATTCGTGACCGAAGTGAACTCGGCGATGGCAGCCTTTTGCTGAGACGTCGAAGGCGTTGGCATTGCTGCACAGTCAGTACTATGAATGAAACACTACGCAATCTACCACACAGGCTTCCCAAAAACGAGCCAGCGAGCGCACAGCGTTGTATGTGTATGGCCACTGCAGTGAAGTAGATGTGGCTCATCGAATGCCGCAGCACGCGATGTCATACACACAGAGATCTGATTGATAAGATCCGCCGAGGCGACGCTGACCAATGAGAGGGCGACATGACTTACCAGAGACCGCTGACTTCGTCATCTTTTTCGGCTTCCTCAGCGTGGTAGTTTCCGTGATATGACAGATGTCGTTGAGCTCTGCTTGCTCTGACTTACGCTTCGGCATGGTGGTGTGTCTGATGAAATTGTATGTACCGAAAGGCAGACTCCAGTGGCAGGTGGGATGGTGACTTGACGGTCGTTCGTCTAGGCGATGCGCGTTGACAGCGAGCGGCGGATACAAGTGATAGACCTCGTTCAGAACAGAACTTCGTAAGGTCAAAGACGCAGATTATTCATGTGTACTAGTGAACATGACAGTAAGAGGCGCCACCAGGCGTCGATCTTCATGTGCAGGCACGGACACCATAGACTTCAACGAGGAGGGAAGGCACATTACCTTATATTGACGACTGATGATCGAGTCTTTGCGATAGCAAGTTGTCGATACTACACTTCGGCTGCACAGGCATGTTGACTCCTATGGCTGTAGGTGATATTGTCCGATGACATCAAGCGAGCACTGGAACGAAGTCGCCGGCCGATGACAAGCTTGAGAGATCGCTGGTAAGTCGCTACCATACTCGCGCTCACGCGCTCCTTAGAGACTCTCACTCTTCACCGTCTTCTACCTCAGTCGGACGACCCTTCTTGACCTCCTCAGACTTTGGAGCACTCTCCGCTTCTGCACTATGTTTCCTAGAAATCTCCTCTTTGATCGCCTTGACTTGCTCAGCCACAAGCTCCTTAATCGCCTTCATCTCCGCCTTGCTCTCTTCTTCTACATCGACTGTCTTCACCTCCGCAGCCTTCTCGACTTCATCCTTCCCGACTTCAGGCGAAGCATCCAGGAGACTGACCTTGCCAATCCTTCGTCTGCCCGCTACTGTGTCCCAAACCCCGACCAGTTCTCGATTTGCAAGCTCAACCTCCTTCCTCACTCGCAGCTCACCAATGGTTGGGCGCACACACGCCCTCGATATGTTGCCGCCAGCCAGCCACCAGAGCAAGCGACTAGGTCTTGCATCGTCCGGTAAAGCAGTCCTCGCTTGCAGGGGTGGTAATGTCGTTCTCGCACGCTTACTTGTAGGCTCACCATCGGCGCCACCTCTGAGATGCACCGTCGAATCAGGACGAAGGTGTTCGCGGCACCGCACCCGCCTGAGCTTCGCATAGTCCCCAGACCTTGAAAGCATGCTTCGCTGTTGCTCGGTCAATCGCGAGTCTAGCCAATCGGCTCTGGCCTGTTGGAACGACTGGCGGTGATCGAGGACAGGTGTTGGGGACGGTGGGCTTGGGGAGCGGCTCACACTGTAGCGCTCTCGCAAATCCTCCCAAACACCGTGTATCTGTCTCACAAGGCTTTCGTCTTCGGCTGAGAGTACTTGATGGTCTAGCGTCGTGATGAAGTGGTCAAGGTCCTTCCGTGATCGCGGTTGCGTGTGCCTCGCAGTGGGATTTTCATCGTCGTCGTATGCAGTCAGGATAGGCGTGGAATATGGGCTATCATCAGTACAGTCAATGTAGATTCGCCAATGTTTGCAAACCATAGCTTCGTAGGTTGCAGATCACATGAATGTGTTTCTCCATCTGCTGTCTCCCTGACAGAGGAGGCTTACCGTGACTTCCACAGCAGCTTGAGAGAGGCCAGAGTGCGCCGAGCACGCGCTTCCACAATGGTCGACGTTTCATGCGGGTCCTTGGGTTGTTCGGGTGGAAGACTGGAGTGTCGTCGGCCATGTCCGCACTGCTTTGGTGTACTGTCGTGTGGGCGTGTGGCGAAGTAATTACAGGCAAGTGTTGCCATGATTGCGAAATATGTCGGGTAGTCCAGTGTGTTGACCAGTTTGTTACTAAGCGTCACTGTGCCCGCTGTCGGTGTGGAATAGTACAGTACATTTTGTCAACGCCATACGAAAGCTACACCAGACATTGCGATCACCATGGATTCGTACTGAATCTCTGGATTCAACATTCTGGCATCACCACCGGGTATCTATGTTGGGGTTCAAGGTTGCCGAAGTGCGAGTAGTGATTGCGAGCAGCTATCAGTCGATTGGGAGGAAAGTGGCTAGCGATATAACCTGCCTCTATTAGTCTGCATTGCCACAGACTGCCGGAGATCTGTGATGCTAGACGGGATGCTACCTCTCAGCATGCCAAAGCGTTACAGTCCCGCGATTGTTTGCATCTTCCACATTGCCAAGACTTCGAGAGAGCGCGCCAACGCCATGCCGGTCACGAAACTTGAACAGCAATGGTCCCGTGCGCGAAAAGTGGTGCTGCTGCTTTCCACATCTTCCACACTCCAACCACGTTCTGATCCGCTTGAGGCGTTTTCGGTTCTTTCTGAGGTAATTGAGCGTGATCGTGGCCGAAGAACGAGACAGAAAATGAGACATAGGTCCTTACATCTTCGTCGACCGATCCTATACTTTCCCCCGTGATCGAATACACATGTGACACAGCCACCTACCGATACAAGCCAAGTCACCTTGCGGCCGACTGCTGCGTAGGCAAAGCCTTGTCTTCACCGGATCGAATCACCACCTCGCTCGATACTTCGAGGCTCGATTCTTCAATCTTGATCCCTGCCGCTTCATTGCAGTCTGCTCCTGGTCTTACCACTTGTGGATACTCGTCCTGGAGCAGAGTCCGTGAACGTCAGAACGTTGAAAACCGCCGTCATGCCAAGCATGCCCGCGTATGGAGGATGCCGGAGCACTGCCGCAAGATCGAGATGCCTCCGAAAGAGTAGGCTCAAGCGAGGCGCTAGAATTCCGTGGGTCGCTTGATGATAGGTGAGGTCAGATACGCCGGCGCCGCGCCGCCGAAAGAAGTCGTGGCTCGATGCCAGAAGTTGTGCTTCGGACACACGACAGCAAGTTGGTCCACGGGTCCGCCTCGTCCTCATTATCATGCGGATCGAGTGGAACGGCAGCAGCGTAGGCGGGACGCGAGCGTGATCTTCATCGCTGGGCGTGTGTTCAATGTTCCCAAGCCCTTCGCAAGTGCTTTGCCGGCCAAGCAATGCTCCGCTCTTCTCTTGACGTCGTCTCGAAATGCTTGGACAAAAGTCCGCTCCAAGCGTCGAACGTTATCTCCACTGTCCAATGAACATGCACCTCAGCTGACAG
>JAVRRP010000821.1:0-13654 GCA_036872775.1 Oleoguttula sp. CCFEE 5521 | reverse complement strand
CGTGCACTTCCAAAGCCATGGTGGACATGTAGCCTGTCTCATGCTGCACGCTAGTGCTAGCCTTGCGTTGTGAATACTTGGCGCCATGTCGGGTTTTCTGCGTTGGGCCGTCAATTTGTGAGAGCTCAGCGGCCGGACGATTCTTTCGCTTGATCTGGGAGCTGCTGGGTGGGCCGTCTTTGTCGAGATCGTCGAAATCAGTCTCCTTCACAACATTGGTCTTGCTCCACGCTTGCACTTCGTGCCATGACGGAGGAGAGGTGATGATCTCCCAGTGACGAAGACCACATTGCCTACCACGCCGCTGATCAATGAGATCCTGCTTCGCTCTCTCCGTAACGGCTGTCTTGGTCGCTGCGACCTGCCCGCTGACGTCAAATTCTGGCAGGTACGGCAGCGTAGTACTGTCCAGGCGGAAGTCTTTGCCAGCGTACTCACGCGGACGCTCTGGCACATCGATCTCATTGCTGTAGTATGCATCTTGGTAAATCACGGCAGGCGAGACACTGCTCCCCACTTCGTTCACTAGAGGCGGCATCGCGCCGAAAACGAACACATCGGTGTCATTTGGGGGCGGCAAGGACTTCATGTATGAATTCGCAAGACGTTGAGGAAGCTGACGTCGGGTCGAGCCCTCGCTAGGTGTAGAATCGGAGCCTGTCACTGTCTGCGAAGCCTGGTATGCCACGCTATCATGATCTTTCGATGGCACAGGCTTCAGAGGATCTTCAGCTGGCAGTAACTTCTTCCCACGTTGACTTAACCTGAGCTGAGTCGCTGGGTTGAATGGGTCCTTGACCTGAGGAAAGTCAAGCCTGTTCTGCTGTGACGAGTGCGAGCCTTGCGATGAGTGTTGAGAAGAGCGCGGGGCCTGACCCGATGGCGGTAAGAATACAGGCTTGCGTGCTACCTTCGGAAGAATGTCGCTTGCTCCGTCAGTAAGCCCTGCCTGCTGAGACTTCACGTCACGTACTCGGAAGGCCACCCTCCGCGAGACTTCGCTGTCGTCGGCACCTTCAACTTTCTGCCGTTTCGATGAGGAATGTAAGCCGCTGATCGCTGGCCGTTTTCGATTGCCATTGTAACGATTGGGAGTCGCGGCATTGGAGACAGAGTCATCTTCATGCGTCGCATCGCTGTCGTTGCCCATCTCATCTCCGGCAGCTTTCATGCTTCTGTTGCCGTTCCCGCTTCTGAGATCGCCTGCCTTCTGACGTTGCGTAAGCGCAATGAGTTTAGCGACCTCCTCATCGCTGCCATACTCGTCTTCTTCGGCGACTTGAGCTATACTACCCACGTCCACTAGTGGTTCGGCCGTGACACCTTGCTGCACATTCGTTTGAGTGCTCTGCTGCTGCTGTGCTTGCGTCTGAGCGTTCACCGCCCAGTCGCGACTTAATGTCGCATCAAACAGATCGACCACACTTTCCAGCACCGTCTGCACATCAGCTGCCGAGCCTTTCTGCTGCGACCCGAAGTTTTCGAATGTGATGTTGCCACCGCCCCGGCCCTTGCGTTCTTGCTGCGCGAGCTCCTCGATTGCCTCTCTGAACTCATCCTCATGGATCCAGCCGCCCTTCTTGTCGTTTCGCGGATCTGCACTCATGCTGACAAGCAACTCCGCCGGGAACGGCGAGGACGAAGGGTCTGTGATGCCCATACGGAGCTTCCGGCGTCTTGTCTCGTCCCGCCACAATCCCGCCATAGAATGAACCAGCTTCTCATCAGGCGGCAGATCATCGAGCGAGCTAAGCCGCTCCACAAAACTATGGTGCAGCGGTCGATTCCTGATTTCGAGTCTGTTGGTGATGTCCTCCACGCGAATGTCGACCTCAAGTTGGCAGTGACTCTGACGTGGGAAGTGGACTTCTCCGAGAAGCTGCGGCTCCTTGATAGACCGATCATGCCAGAGATGCGTGAGATCATCTATCTCCTCCCATGCGGGTATAGGAGCGCGAAAGTGGGGCTTCGTCGTCTCAATGTATGCGCATCCATACAAGTTGAAGTCGCACATCCACTGGAGCAGATACTGCAAATGAGCTTCGTGAGGCTGGAAGTGCCTCTTCAGAATGGCACCCCGCTGCAGCAAGTCGGCGAAGCGCGTCATATGCATCGGGTTGAGTAGATAGATTTTGAGGTACGTATGATACCCTACGTTATAGCCAAAGAAAGGTACTCCCTTCACCAGGGAGATATGTGCTACGAATGAGGTGTTCCGTAACGTGTCATACGGATTGCGACGATACGACAATGCCATAGCATGATCGATCGAATGCCGCATCGTCGTGATGTAGGCTTCGACATGGCTCGCCTCCAGAGATTCTGTATACGGCACATACAGGTAAGGCATCGCGCCGTGGATATGCATGCACACTTTCTGGCCGGTTTCGGTTGCGCCGAACAGTCGAATCACAGGTACTTGTGGCAGAGTGCCTCGCTGAGAGGCGGACATACTGTTTGGTCCCCATAGTTGCGGGTCGAGTGGTCCTGGTGTGTTCTGATAGTGGTCGAGGCAGTTGAGCCTGACGCGAAACACGTCCGCCACCTTAGCCATGGTCAAGGTACAGACGGATCAGGGTCATCGCCGCGGACCAGCCATGTGCAGAGCAGATGGATAGCTAATCCCAGCTCTGTGATCGTAAGGCGGTGCAGATATCGTGACCGTCAGCATGGACGTGTGCTTAATGTTTACATCGCGCTCGGATGGCGCGTGAAGTCGAGACAGCATGACTAAAGCAGTCGGTGGTCGGCATTACTGTTCTACCGAGGGATATCAACTGTTCCACGGCATCCTTCCTGTCTCACAACCGCTTCTGCACGTAGCCGCCTGCAAACTGCTCACTACTCACGTCGCGGTCTGGACAAGTGAGGACTGTCGTCCTATCTGCTTGTCGCATCCGGAGGGCTCGGAGTAGCGATACACCCGCAGGACACGAATGAAACGACGGCCGTTCCAGTAAGTTCGCAAGCTCGTGTGGATAAGCACATTTCGGACCGCAAGTAGCAGGTCAACAAGCTCCACCGGTCACGATGGTCATCAACTAAAGCGCTGCATCCTCCACTTGCCTACCTGATAGTCAACGCTAGGAGTGCATGTCCTCCACTTTCTCCTCACCTCGCCGCAACAACGTCACGCATAAGCTCCAGGAACCCGGCCATACCCCGCGCCAATCCCCGTGCCGCACTCCACGGCGATCTACCTTGCTCGAGTCAAGGCGTACAAGCGTCTGCACGCACAACGACATCATCTCATCGCGGTCCAACCTTGCGCTCGGGTGCACTGAACGGTCACCTGCTAGTTTCGAGATGCTAGCATCCTGCGTGTGTATCCACTCCCCTTGCGGAGACCGTCTGTAGCGTTGCATGTGATTCGCATGAATCCACCCTGCAAAGGACCAGGTATGATATAGTTGTTCTACATCCCTCCGCTCTTCTTGCCTTCCTGTACAGCCATACTCTTCACTATGGCCATCGTGAAATCCTTACTTCGTGCGAGCGTACTGCTCGCGGCATCTGTCTCTGCGGGTGTCATATCCCGAGCTGCAAATGGCACACTCGACGCATGTCCGGGGTACAAAGCTAGCAATGTCAAGACGACCAACAGCGGACTTACTGCGTCTCTGTCGCTCGCCGGTACTGCATGCAATGTCTATGGAGCTGACTTGACTGATTTGAGTTTGACGGTGGAGTATCAAAGCAGTGAGTAGTACTGATGCTAGCCCAATGCCTCCAATATTGACCCATACACAGACCAACGCTTGCATGTTGTAATCAAGGATGCCGCAAACCAGGTATACCAAGTTCCGGATTCGGTCTTCACGCGTCCCACACTGGGGAAAGTCTATGGGCAGAGCGATCTCCAGTTCAAACATGTCGATGACCCGTTCAGCTTCTCTGTCGTCCGGCTGAAGACAGGCGAGGTGCTCTTCGATACTTCTGCGGCACAGCTTGTCTTCGAGAGTCAGTATGTGCGGCTGCGGACAAAGCTGCCTACTGCTCCGAGTCTGTACGGTTTGGGAGAGCACACGGATCCCTTGTGAGTTCTGCAAGTAGTGAGTAAGCTCATACGAATACTGATGCGGACCACAGCCAACTCAACACAACAAATTACACTCGCACGATCTGGAACCGTGATGCGTACTTGGTGCCTGAAGGGACCAACCTCTACGGCGACCACCCGGTGTATTACGATCACAGACAGAACGCCACTCACGGCGTGTTCCTGCTCAACTCTAATGGCATGGACATCAAAATTGACACAGCTGGCGGTCAGCACCTCGAGTACAACACTCTGGGAGGCGTACTGGACTTGTACTTTCTATCCGGGCCGACGCCTGTCCAGGTTGCGCAGCAGTACTCCGAGGTTGTAGGCAAGAGTGCGCTTATGCCGTACTGGGGCTTCGGTTTCCAGTCAGTTCCCCTGGAGTGGCGTACGATATTCGGTTGAATGTCACTAACGAGATCACAGCCAATGTCGATATGGAATGCAAGACATTTACGAAGTTGCAGAGGTGGTGGCGAATTACTCAAGCGCTGGAATTCCATTGGAGACCATGTGGACAGGTGAGTAACCATCAGCACAGCTGGCGGACTACATCCAATAACAAGATCTACAGACATCGACTACATGTACCTTCGCCGAGTGTTCACTCTCGACCCGGCTCGCTTCCCACTTCAGCTCGTACGAGACCTCGTGAACGTACTACACTCGCGCCAGCAACATTATATCGTTATGGTCGATCCTGCGGTTGCGTATCAGGACTATCCTGCATTCAACAACGGCATTGATTCGTTCCTGAAAACATCCAACGGGTCGGTGTACAAGGGTGTCGTCTGGCCTGGTGTTACCGCGTTCCCGGATTGGTTCAAACCGAGCACTCAGACATACTGGGACAACGAGTTCGCCTCGTTCTTCAGCCCGACCGATGGTGTTGACATCGATGCGCTGTGGATTGATATGTGAGTGCACTCCGCAATCCAGGTGGTATCTGTTGTAAAATTGCGCTGACAAATGCGCAGGAATGAGGCATCCAACTTCTGCAGCTACCCTTGCCTCAACCCAGAGCTGGAGGCAAAGACTCTTGGCGACCCGCCTCGTCCACCTCCTGTCCGCCTTGGAAGTCCTCGATCCATTGCAGGCTTTCCTGCAGGCTTCCAGCCTACGTGCCACGCGACCGTAACGTTCAATGTCAACGCAAGCACATTCCAGGGTGAGAACATCGCAGTTCTTGGCAATGCGATCACCCTAGGAAGCGGTAGCCCAGACGGTGCTGCTGCCGTGAACACCAACGGCCAGACGTACCCGATCTGGAGTGCGACCATCGACCTTCCGGCCAACGGCAACTTCAGCTACCAGTACATCCGGACCGAGCCAGACGGCAGCTACATCTACGAGGCCACCAACCGGACAGTCAGCACTGGAGGATGCAACAGCACGTCTGCTACGCACGATACCATCACCACTGTCTCGCCACCACAGTCGAAGTTGAAGAAGCGAGAGGTCTTCACTGCGCACCCGAGCAAGATCGAGAAGCGCCAAGCAGCTGGATCAGCACTCGGACTACCTGGCCGCGATCTCATTAATCCTCCGTATTCCATCAACAATGAAGCCGGTAGCATCAGTAACAAGACGCTGAACACCGATCTCGTGCACTATGGTGGATATGTCGAGTACGATACCCACAATCTGTACGGTGCCATGATGTCCGAGGCTTCGCGCTTGGCTATGCTGGCCCGCAGGCCTTCGCTCCGCCCAATGATCATCACACGATCAACCTTCGCTGGCTCTGGACGGCAAGTCGGACACTGGCTTGGAGACAATGGTGCCGATTGGGTTCACTACCTAATCTCCGTTTCCGGTATACTGCAATTCGGCAGTCTCTACCAAGTACCCTTCGCTGGAAGTGATGTCTGCGGCTATGCTGGCGGCTCTAACGACCTGCTTTGTGCTCGTTGGGCCACTCTCGGCGCCTTCTCGCCCTTCTACCGCAACCACGGTGAGCAGGGATCGCCACCCCATGAGTTCTATCGCTACCCGACTGCTGCCGCCGCCGCCAAGGTGGCGATCGATATTCGCTACCGTCTGCTCGACTACATCTACACCGCGATGTACGCTCAGAACCAGGCTGGTACGCCATTGGTCCAGCCCATGTTCTTCCACTACCCCAACGACCCCAACACAAACGCCCTCCAGTACCAGTACTTCTATGGACCCGGTCTCCTCGTCGCACCAGTGATCAACGAGAACAGCACGACCACTACCGTTTACCTCCCCAAAGACCTCTTCTACGACTTCTACACCCATGCTCCTGTACAAGGTGCAGGAGCCGAGATGACCCTGACCGACGTCGCATACACCAGCATTCCGCTCTACTATAAGGGCGGCTCCATCATCGCCCAGCGCGCCAACTCTGCAAATACCACTACCGAGCTACGCAAGCAGAACTTCCAGCTCATCATCGCACCTGACGCCCAGGGAAGCGCGAGTGGAGACCTGTACCTCGATGATGGCGTCAGTGTTGAGCAGCCAAAGACGAGCATGATCCACTTCTCGTACAAGAAGGGAACGTTCAAAATGACCGGCACATTCGGGTACGATTCTGGGGTTGTCATCGAGAGTCTTGTGGTGCTTGGAGGGATTTCGACGGGTGGAGCAAAGAGCAATGTCGCGCAGAGCAAGACTGCAATGAGCATTGCGCTTACTGGCGAGAAAACGATGCAGCTGTGAGGCGTCGCTGCGCGTAGATAGCACAATTTGCCGACAGCATAAGCGATTGACCGTGGCGCAGGGCTTTTGGGCAGATCCTAAATTGTAAATACCCATGACTATCAGACCTCCTATTGTCCAAGATACATATTCCCTCTCCCTCACCCTTAGCCGACTGCTCACTACCTATATCTACTGACATTGCGAGTAGTACGGGTTCACCACTACGCACTTATAGGGTGACGCGCAAGATGTCGCACCCGTCCAGCTAATTCCACCACACTGTGACCTACGCACTAGTCAGCGCTGAACATGAGAAACGAGAATATACAGGGGAGTCATGCTCACCATTGCGAAGCTCCGGAACCACCTGAAGCAGCAGAAGTCGTTGCAGCTGCGGAAGTCGTCGTAGCTGCCTTTGTCGTGGTTGCAGGGGCGGAAGTAGCGACGCGAGTGGTAGAGGTTGCGGCGACAGTGGATGAAGCGGCTTTGGTCGTGGTCGCGCTGCCAGTAGTGGCGTAGGGACCGAGCTGGAACCACTGCAAGTCCTGGTCGCCATCGACGGGAACGGTGTGGCCAACGTTGACAGCGTACTATAGTCACGTTAGCGATGCTCCACATGAGCTCAGCCTGCCTACATACCACGCCCTGAACTTTGCCGAGCGGATTCGCCGAGTCGATGCCCCAGGAATCCGTTGTGTAGCCAGACTTGGGAAAGTTGAATTGGCGCTTAGCGGGGGTGGCAGCGTTGTAGCCGAAGACTCCAGTCCACTCCTTGACAGTTTCGTTGTAGTTCTGCGGGAGGAGAGTCTACTGAGTGTTAGTGGACAGTATGGACACCTCAAAAGTCTAGACCCATACCGAGTCAATGCTGCCGTGCTTGACCTGGAAGCGGGGACGAGCGCCAGAATAGCCTTGGTACATGTTCTGCACGATTGTGGTCCACTGCGCGGCAGTTTTGATCGACTGGCCTTGGGCGCACTGGCTGTTCCACGCATCAACTGCGCCGCTGGACGAAGCGAAGCAGCCAGCTGGGACACCAGAGTAGGCAGTCGCAGCAGCGAACAGCTCGGGGTACGTGGCAGCCATGACGTTCTACATCCGTAATCAGTATCGTCTTCTCCTTCTTGGAACGGCATCACTCACGGTCATCATTGCGCCTGAAGAGCTCCCAGTAACGAAGACCTTGCTGGCATCTCCGCTGTACTTGGAGAGCGTGTACGTAACCATATCCGCAATAGCCTTGCTATCGCTGCCCGACCCATCATGCTTGAGCGCGTTGGTCGAGCTGACATCCCAGCAAGTACCAGAGTAAGGCGACTCGGGGAAGATGACGATCAGCCCGTACTTGTCCGCATACCCAGCATACGGAGTCTGCGAGTAGTAGGCTTGCGCAGTACCAGTGCAGAAGTGGATCGCGACTATGACCGCAGGCTTAGCGGCAAGCTTGGCAGGCACGTAGATGTACATCTTGGTGTTGCTGGGGTTCGAGCTGGAGAAACCAGTGACTTGCGTGAGGGATGCGCGCTTCTCGATGGCGGCTGCATTGCTGCCGGTGAAGAAAGTGGATGCAGCTGCGAGCAGCGAAACGAGGGTGGTGAAGCGTGCCATGATTGGCGATGTTGACGGCGTGACCAGCACGCAAGATTGAATGAGATGTACAGGAAAGCGAGACAAGAGAGCGACGACGAGGTCGGTAGGAGGGATGCCAAGTGCAGATGAACATGTATAAGAATCGACTTACATTAGGGCTTCTCGTGGCGAGAGGCGACTGCCGACTCCGTGCTACTGTAGACTGTTTCACTCAAGCTCCACGGACCGCAGAGACGTTCATCTATATGAAGTTGATAGCGGATGATGTGGACTCGCGACGTGCTGAGTGATCGCCATAGTCCTGTACCGGCACGCAGCATTCGTGGTGTGCTGCAGCATGATGTGATTACACCCAGCCATCCGCTGCTCAGACGCGTAGTGAATGATGGTCGTTGGCGAGTGTGTTTCGAGTATTGATGTTGAAGTCAATGTCCAAAGTCCAGACCGAATGGTGATCCTGAAACACCGCGTGCCAAGCGAGGACTGAACACGGAGACCGCTGTTCCGGATTCATGGCGTACACATATTACCCGGAATTGCAAGTACAAAAACATTCTACTGTCATTTGACTTGCCTCTGACCACTGGGTCGAGTCAGGCACTGCACCACTGGACGGTAAAATGACCTCGGATAGACGTTGAGATAATGAACATTGATTATTAGGCAATCCCGTCAGCTTTTGGTATATACACCAGCGCTATCCCTACCCCAGGATACTATCTCCACGTACTCCCCACCACAGCCGTCCCCGCACAGTTGCCCGGCACAGTGTACAATCTGTTCGGGTCACTTTCCCACGTGATACTCCCATCGGTACCCATCTTGATGAATTTGTACTGCACCGACGCACCAGCCGGCAACTTCACCGAGCCGGACCATTGTGGGTTGCTGGACGTGTAGCCAGCTGCGCTCAGAGGAACAGCATTGGCGGTGTTCCAGCTCCCAAGCGCGGCATTATCGCCAACGACATAGACAGACTCTCCATAGACAGTCGACTTTTGTTCGTTGAAGGTGACTGTGGTCAGGGTCGGTGTGGCGCATGCGGTGGACGAAGTCGTAGTAGACGAGGTTCTTGTGGTCGTGACAAGAGTGCTGGACGATCTAGACGAGGATGACGTCGTGGTGATGAATGAGGTAGTGGTGGATGAAGTCGCGGTGGATGACTTCGTCGTCGTCGGCTGAGCAGTCGAGCTCGTTGTAGAGGTGACTGGGCAATTATTCGTGTCGGTGTTCAAAGAAGTGCCACCAACAGCAGCATTAACAATCTTCTTCATCCAAGTGGTATAATCCTGGCCACAAGCGACATTGTTCTGCGAGTACTGCGACTCCCACAAGCTGATTCCGCCCCACTTATCGAACTTCGAGAAACGCTGCACGATTGCAAAAGCCTCTGACTGGGTGATGTAGTCACTTGCAGTCTGCGAAGCATTGACGGATGCCGGAATGCCGAAGTAGATCCTGACTGCGGAGTTCTTCGACGGCGTTTGCGTCCAGTGGAGCAGGCTGTCGTTCGCGTTGAACGTCACAGCAGCACGAGCACTACATGATGGGTTGTTGTAAAACTGGACGAAGAGGAAGTCGAACCACGCCTGGCCGATGACTGAACTGAGGTGCACATCTGGCTGAGGGCACTGCGGTGCACCTGAGATGTAGTAGCTCTTGGATGTATCCTGGCCAAAGAGGGTGTTCTTTAGTCTTGTAATCATGGTGGCATAGCCGCGACTCTGGTAGTCGGTGATGGCGTTGCCGTTGACGTCGTTCGGAGCCGGGGACATTTGGCTCTCAATGTCGAAGTCAAACCCGTCGACTACAGCATCGCCGAAGGGTCGCGGGTTGCCAGCATTCGTCCATGCGACTGTCTTCGGGCCGAAAGCGCCCCAGACAAAGTCCGCAAAGTTGTTCGCGCTCGTATCATTCGCAATGTAATAGTTGGTCGGGTATCCTCCTCCTAGTGAGAGCAACACTTTCTTCCCGTATGTCTGCTGGCAGGTGATGATGTCCGAGCCGATAGTGGGGCAATTGGACTTCAAGAGCGTAGAGACTCCATTGTGAGTGTAGGTTTGGTCACCACACTGGTTACCAAAGTTCGTTCCTGGCCACGCGCCAGGGCTGTTGTCGGGGAAGGCATTGACGAATGCAACGTTGACGATGTCCACAGAGGGGTTCTGGCAGGTTGTGAGGAGTCGGTTCTGGTATGGACCTTGGCCCCAGTAGACAGCGACGTTGGTTTTGGAAAGTGGGTTAAAAGCCGCAGAGGCGAGCGCGGCGAGTGCAGTGGTAGCGAAAGTGGCGCTGAGTACAGAAGGCATCTTGGCTAAAGGACTGTAGATAATTCGAGATCTATTGTATTACTGCTGTTCAATGAATGGACGGCCGTGGCCTAGAAACGAGTGTGGTGGTCGCGAAGACCGAAAGAATGGACACGAACGCAATGTTCGCAACAAGAGAGACAGTAACAGGATGCTGGGAGTAGACAGACAGATCACAGAGACAGACGGAAAGAAATGTACATCACCTCTCCGGCAACAATTGACCGGTCTCTCATCTCGTCTCCATCAAGTGCGACTCGTGTTCATCCTCCCGCCAGGCAGGGTAGCAGTAGATCATCCCTAGTGCCACGCGGGAGGCGTTGTTCTGGTCAACGGCGGCAGCTGTCTACCCTGTGCGTGCCTGTAGTGGAGACGTGAGGTCTGTGCCAGCGCCGTTAGAGGACGGGCTGGCCCGTAGTGAAGCTTTCTCTCCTATTTCGGGTTGTGCAATTACGGGATTGAACCCCTTGGAGACGCGTTGCGGAGTTGATCGCATGGCAATCTTGTTAGAGACATGCTGTCAGAGGATACTATTGGTTGGCAAATGTAGGGAGAGAAGTGCGACATTCGATGATCCTTCGCGAACACGGCCCGAAGATCAAAGACTGAGAACCGCCCAGCATCACACAGTGCCGAGCATCGTATTGCAAAATTATGATTTCTTCCGTGCGACATAGCTTGATCCTTCCGCCACACCGTCACGGCATGGCAACGAATTGACAAGAGGTGCAGCACATGTCCTTGTTGAAAGGTTGCGGACTCGCGAGGTAGAGTCGAACAGGCATGCGGGAAAAGACAACATCGACAGCTCATGAAGTATCATATCGGGGTATCTATGCATGCTTGCTTCCATCTACCGTAGTCTCACCATTCGCCACTTCGAGTATAGAGGACTCGCTGCTCGCATCATCGCCGACGGAATTAGGCGTCACTTCTCTGTTGGCGAAGACATGGTCCCCTTCATCGTCAATGACATGGGTACCGTCAGCTTCGTCAATCTCCAATGCACCCTCTGCTTCCGCCTCGGCATCAACAGGTGCCGGAGCAGCAAGTATCTGTGGCTCTGACACTGCATCACCACTCGCATGCTTTTCGAGGCTGTCATGGGCTGTGTCATCTTCGAGCTCATCCGCGGCAGAGTCACGAGCGCGTGAGTGTAAGATTCGATCGAGTGGGGGAGCAGTGGCATCGTGATGTCTCTCATCGCCTGCCGTGTCAGCAAGGTCTTCGAGTGAAGCAGTCGAAGGCTGCGAGTCCACCAGCTTCTTCCGTCGTGGCGGCAGAGGCGGTGCTTGCCGTTTCGTGTGTTCAGCTGCGTCACTGTCGAGGGTTGTCTCATCGGTAGCCTGTGACCGCTCAGCATCTCCACTTGCCATGGCTGCATCATCTTCATGATCTTCGAAGTTCTCGTTCCAAGGCCCAAACTCGTCTTCGCCACTCGCTCTCGCCAGGCTCTCAGAGCTAGCCGTCGCGCTGCTTTCCCCTAGTCCCTCAGGCACTCCACCTGCTCTCCTCGCAGGCAGTACAGGCTTCCTCTTCACACCGCCCCCAGCAAAACCACTGCCACCCCAGAGACTGCCTTTCGGCGGCTTCGGCAGTGGTGTACCCGGTGGTGGCAGCGGCTGACCTCGGCCCATGGGTTCTTGAGGCAAGCCATCAGGTTCACCTCGTGGATTACGGGGCTGAAATATGGGAGCACCTTTCTTGCGGTTGGCGGCAGCGTTCCAGGCCCATGCGCGGGCGGCGGTCGTAGCTGCGGCTGTGGCAGCTAGAAGGTTCTTGCCTTTCGCTTGCGCTTGTTCGCGTGAGGTTGTTGACGAGGCGGAGCTTCGCATTGTAGAGGCACGGCTAGGTGCTGAGGAGGCTGGATCTGTGGTGTGTAGTGTGGACTGCGAATCCTTGCGCGATGATGTGGCTTCGTCGTGGCTACCAGAGCGGGAGGGTGTTCTTGGCTCGATGTAATCCTCGGCTACACCCAAGAAAGCAGGGTCCTGGTCGACGTTACTCATAGAGTCTATATGAGTATCAGGAGCATCTGTCCCGGTTACTTCGACCCTATGTCCAGCCCTATCATAGACCTCACGCACAGCATCCACAGCATCGCGCTTGACAGCAGGCGGAGGTGCCCGACCGATCCATCGCTTGGCAGGCGCACGAGGCAGATCCTTGGACTTCAAAGCACTCACGCCGTCCATAGCTACACTCGGAGACGGCGCATTGATTGAAGGCGAGCGCATCGGCTTGGGCGGTCGGAAAGTTGTCGCACGATCCGCTGCAAGTTGTGCAGCTTGCGAAGGGGGTGGGAGTGACATGGTCGACCGGCTCTTCAAGCCACCAGTGTCTCGGAAGCTCTTCGTTTGCATACCACTTGATGTGCTGGCTCGGCGATCTTCAGGTTCGTCGACTCCTGGCAAGACTGGCATGGATGCAGTCTGATCCTGTTTCATACCTAGCTTCTCCTTTGCCTTGGACGATTCGTCGCTAGATGCCTCGTCGTCTGACTCCTCTGTCTTCGACTCTTGCCAAATGCCACCACGATACTGCTGTGCACTGGTGTCGAAGAAAGGTACGTCGTCCCAATTTGGCTTGACCACGGTTTCTGCAACCACTTCTCTGATCCTGTTCTCGATAGCCTTCAGGATGAAAGTGTACGTGATCTGCCTTGTGCTGACCACTGGCTCGATCTTTACTTCCATGGCAGGCATCTCCTCGAAGCAGAACCAGAGGCGATTACTCGGGCTAGGCTTGACGCGGACAAGCAGCTTACCCTGCAGTCGCTGCAACGAAGCAGCAAGTACAAGATCGACTGTTCGCACCTTGAACCTTGCGCCGAGATCGAGCTTTGCCACTGCTGCGATGACTACTTTAAACGCTCCCGTGTACTTCACATCAGCACCTATGATCATGTCGCCAGAGATGTTGAGATCTTTCAGCTTGAGATTCGAAATAATCGGCGCCATGTCACCAAGATCGATACTCTGCACTGCAATCGATGCAATGAAAGCAGGTTTAGTAACACGCGCAATCTTCTTCTCGATTTTCTTCC